>OZ012735.1:654133451-654408451 GCA_963859935.3 Lathyrus sativus
CTCAAGCCGATCCAATGGTGCTAACATCATCTTCTTCGTTTGAACCAAAAATGGAGGGAGAACGCCATTGAAATAGAGCTCAAACCTCAACCTCCTCCTCACTCGGGCTCCCTCAAATCTCCATCAAAATCCATGATCTAAAGCACTAACTCACTCTAAATCTCCCCCTGAGTCTAACCCTAGCCTCAGAATTCATTGAATCAACCTCTAACCTAAAACATGATCAAGAATCAGAAATATGCTCAGACCTCAATCATCACCATTCTTCAAATTGTTTGGTCTAAAATGTTCACCATGTTACACTGATCAATTCTTGCTATAATACTCATATTATCTCTCAATATCCAGCATGTTCTTGATCCAAACAGAAATCGTGTCACCTCATTGATCATCATGAAATCTTCTCTAAGTTTCCAGAAACGATCTCTTAACCACATACTATCAATCTAACCTAACAAATTGACCTAATTCTTCTTAAATTAAGGTGAGGGATGAAAGTTACCAACCTGTGAATTCTTGAGTAACAGATGCACCAAATCTTCACTTCAAGCTCTCAAACCTTCCAAAATCATTCAGTGTACCAAGTTCTTGCTTCTGTATGCAAGAGAATTGATGGAAAACGCCTAGAACTCCAAATTCGATGATGACTTGCAGGTGCTGAAAATCAATGGCAAGAACACGATTCTCCAAGGCTTTGGCTATGGAATTGATCTGGAATCATTCAGTATCCTCCATAGAAGTTGTTGAAATCAAAAGAAAGGAAGAAAATGGTGTGGAATGCAGGATTCGATTTCAATTTGCAATGAACAAAGTGAAGTTGCACACTCTCTTCTCTCAATCAATTCTCACCAACCTTTTACTTGAACCCCTTCTAATCAATATATAGAACATGTTGGACCTCTCTAGATCCTTCTGGAATCATCCAAGGAGATATTGAACTTCTCATGTCATCCAAAATCTCATCTCATGCCATACTCACCCCAATTCTGTTTCCCTTGTTGCAGCAGCTTGTCATCATCCCAAAATCTCCCCAAGTGAGATATTAGAGGTGTTACAAGGCCTTGGAAGCTTGTGTATTGATCCCTCATGTGTTTTGCAAATGTTACTTAATATGCAAGCAACTACTTTTCAAAGCAAGTCCACAAATTGGACCTCAAATCAAAATTGTGGCTAAACCAATGTTCTTAAAATGTTTTCTAGAGTCAAAATGATATATTACATGCCATGGTTTGGATGTGTAGGTTGAAAATATCAATTTCCAACTTTGATTCATTTAACTTATACCCTTATTTTAGGTCATTTTTGCAACTTTGAGCTACAAGCATTTCCATCATCTCATGACCTACTTACTAGACTTGTCAAAGCCATAACTTGAGTTCTACAAATCCTATCAAGGACTTCTAGTACTCTCTAGAAATCTAAGAGGATAAGGAACAACATTCATGTTGACCAAAAGTTCATAGGAATCATCCTTCTTGGGAAAAAGTTTGATGCAAGTTGGGTAACTTTCAAGCCCCCAGATTCACATACCTCAGATGACCTGTAACTTGTCAAACTCATAACTTGAGTTCCACAAATCCTATAAAGGACTTCTAGTACTCAAATTAAAGCTAAGAAAAAGCTCTACAACATTCACGTTTGGCGCAAGATGAGATGACAATCACATCTTGGGCTAAACAGCCTTGGAGATAGGGGTTAAACTAGGGGATTTTACACTGTCAAGCCTTAGAAACCCTAGCTTGAAACTTCTCAAACTCTTCAATCATGATGAGTTGACCTTGGAATCATCCTTATAACATCTCAATATGTTAATCCATGATCACATGGCCCTTGGATTAGGTCTCGACCTTCTCCAAATCATCAGTTGACTTAGGGTTGACCCAGTCAAACCCTAACTACACCACTCATGGTTGAGGCTTCTTAATCTTGCACAATGACCTGTCTAGGCTTCATGATGGCTTTCAAGACATCTCATAAGCTCTCTCAAGGCTTCAAGTCCACATTCTTGGCTTCAGAATCATCTGAGGTCTTCCCACAATTCTCAAGTTAGGAGGCACACACTCTTGGTTTCAACCACTCTCTCTGAGAATCTTCTGACTTCCTTGACAAAGATATCTACCCTTGAACACTTAAATAACCTTATTGGATAGCTTCATAGTCTTGTGTAGCCCTTGATTGGTAATCATACCTCTTGATCTCCTGCATACATGTCAATGAAATGCAAATGATAATGCTAATGTGAATGAAATGAAACACAAGCTAGGTAAAGAAATGTTGGTCAAATTTTGGGGTGCAACACACACATATATCTAACATACATTCCTATACTCATTAGGAACTCACACACCATTAACAACATAAGATGTTATCACACAAATCAGTAGCAACACACACTTGCTCTAGCAGCACAAGCAAGTCTTCAACCTGTTCTTCAACCTTGTTGTTATCTAACAACACTCTCTCCGCCTTCTTATCCATAAATTAAGATCGAGACTAATCTAATAGCATAGATCATTACATATGTCTGGGGTCATTAATAAAACTTCTCATTAAGAGTATCACAAATTCTTGCTGAAAAAAATCTAACCAAAAAAACTCAAACGAAAAAAAAACTTCAAAACAGCAGCACATCTTCCTCATCAGCTCAACAACCTTCTACCTGAGCCACATTGTAGTCTATCATCCCACATTATTCCTCTTCCTCAAAAGAACTGGAATCACTGTCACCCGAATCTGTCAATGAGATATCTTTATTGATGTCATCAGGGTCATCCTCAGGCATGTCAGAATGGTGAGGAGGATCCATGCGAGCCAAGGGAATGGTGATGCCTCGAAAAGGAAGTCCTTTCTTGAGGATATCATTGACAATTTCCCCAATGGATTTGTCTACGTATGCTGAGCCTTCCCTATTTTTGATTCGTTTAAGTTCTTCAGCAGTGGGAGGAGGATACTTGCGTTTGGGTTCTTCACCAGTGGGAAGGTCACTTTTTGAGGATTTGAAGGAGTCTTGGATGAAGAGGCGACATGATGGAATGACATCATGTTGCTGAGTGCTGTCTGAGAATTCTCTGGAGTGGGGGAGGCAGAGAAAATTATATGCATGTTTGTGTGGAATGGAGAGCTTTTATGGTCAAGGCCTTGGACTGCATTGAAGTTTTAAAAATATCACATGCCAGTAATTGCTATGCGTCCTCATACATGCAAATACCCAATTTCCTCTCAAATTCCCAAATTGAGCAGCATCTAGAGCCTTTGTAAAAATGTCAGCCAGCTGTAGTTATGTGGAAACATGTTCCAAGGAGATCACTTTATCTTCCACAAGGTCTCTTATGAAGTGATGTCTTATATCAATGTGCTTAGTTCTGCTATGCTGAATTGGGTTCTTGGAGATATTGATATCACTAAGATTGTCACAATACAATGTCATGACATCCTGAGTGACATTGTATTCTGTCAACATTTGCTTCATCCAGACCAGTTGAGAACAGCTACTGTCAGCTGCTATGTATTCAGCTTCCGCAGTTGACAATGAGACACGGTTTTGCTTTTTGCTAAGCCATGCTATGAGATTATTCCCCAAGAAGAAACATCCACCAGAGGTGCTCTTTCTATCATCAGCACTTCCAGCCCAGTCAACATCACAATATCCAGACAATGTAGGATCACACCCGTGAGAGTAAAGTATACCATAATCACAGGTTCCATTCACATATTTGAGAATCCTTTTGACTTGATTTATGTGACTTACCTTAGGGTTTGCTTGATATCTAGCACATACACCAACTGAAAATGCAATATCAGGTCTGTTGGTTGTTAGATACAACAAGCTTCCAATCATGCTACTGTACAGGCTTTGATCCACACTAGTACCACTTTCATCTTTTGATAACTTCAGATGAGTAGGTGCAGATGTTCTTTTGTGACCAGCATTATCCAAGCCAAACTTTTTGACTATGCTTTTGGTATACTTACTTTGGGAGAGAAATATAGACTCCTCCATTTGCTTGACTTGCAGCCCAAGAAAGTAAGTTAGTTCTCCATACAAACTCATCTCAAACTCAGATTGCATCTGATTGACAAATTGTTTAACCAATTTCTCAGACATTCCACCAAAGACTATGTCATCCACATAGATTTGAGCAATCATGAGTTTTCCATCCTCATTTTTCACAAAGAGGGTCTTGTCTATTCCTCCTTTCCTGTATCCATGGGTAGTAAGAAACTCAGTCAATCTTTCATACCAAGCCCTAGGAGCTTGCTTCAATCCATAGAGTGTCTTCCTCAACTTGTATACATGGTCAGTCAAGTTAGGATCCTCAAATCCCTTTGGTTGTGCCACATATACTTCCTCATTCAGATATCCATTCAGAAAAGCACTCTTCACATTCATCTGGAATAGTTTAAACTTCATGATGCATGCAATTCCTAACAACAGCCTGATTGACTCAAATCTTGCAACAGGTGCAAAAGTTTCATCAAAATCAATTCCTTCAACTTGAGTATAACCCTGTGCCACTAATCTAGCCTTGTTTTCGGTTACAACTCCTTGTTCATCAGACTTGTTCTTGTAAATCCACTTGGTGCCAATGATGTTTGTTCCTTCAGGTCTTGGAACCAATTCCCATACTTCATGCCTTTTAAACTGTTCCACTTAATCTTGCATGGCCTTGATCCAATATTCATCAGTTAAGGCTTCCTTCACATTTTTGGGTTCAATCTTGGACACAAAACATGAATTTGAGACGACTTCTCTAGCTCTGGTCCTTACCCCACTGTTGAAGTCTCCAATGATAAGATCTTTGGGATGATCTTTCAGGATTTTGATAGAAGGTTCTCTGATGATAGTTTCTGGTTCAGAATCTGGAGTTACAACTTGAGTATCTTCAGTATTAACTATACCATCATCTAGTGTCTCAAGCAATGTTCCAACATCCTCTATGACATTGATTTCTTCATACTGATCATCAATGATAACATTAATAGATTCCATCAAGACTTTTGTTCTAGAGTTATATACTTTATAAGCTCTACTGTTGATAAAGTGTCCTAGAATAATGCCTTCATCATTCTTGGGATCCATTTTCCTCCTTTGTTCACGATCTATCAAGATGTAACACTTGTTCCCAAAAACGTGGAAGTACTTCACAGTTGGTTTCCTTCCTTTCCACATTTCATACAAAGTAGATGATGTTCCTTTTCTCAAGGTCACTCTGTTGTGAACATAGCAAGTTGTGTTCATAGCCTCAACCCAAAAATGCATAGGTAATTTCTTTGCATGTATCACGGCTCTAGCAGATTCTTGGATAGTCCTGTTTTTCCTTTCCACTACTCCATTTTGCTGAGTAATAGGAGAGGAAAATTCATGGCTGATCCCTTCAGATGAGCAAAACTCAGCAAACTTGGAGTTTTCAAATTCCTTGCCATGATCACTTCTGATCCTGACCACACCACATTCTTTTTCTCTTTGGAGTATGATACACAGCTTCTTAAAGACTTCAAATACATCTGATTTTTCTCTGGTGAAGCTTATCCAGGTGTATCTGGAGTAGTCATCCACAACTACATAGGCATACTTTTTACCACCAAGACTTTCTACTTGCAATTGTCCTATCAAGTCCATGTGCAATAGTTCCAGAACTCTGAAGGTAATCAGGTGACCAACCCTTGGATGAGATGTCTTGGTTTGCTTACCTGCTTGACAGTCACCACATACCTTTCCTTCATCAATAGTCAGTTTTGGAATTCCTCTTACAGCCTCTTTGGAGATGATCTTTTTCATTCTTCTTAGATGAAGGTGCCCAAGTTTTTGATGCCACAACTTTACCTCCTTTTCTTCTCTGGTCATAGAGCATGTTGTGGATCTACTAGAGTCCTTAGGCTCCCATAAGTAACAGTTGTCTTTAGATTTAGACCCCTTCATTACTTCTTCATTATCACCATTTGTGACCACACATTCTTCTTCAGTGAATTTCACACTTAGTCCTTGATCACAGAGCCGACTAATGCTGATCAAGTTGGTAGTTAGTCCTTTCACTAGCAATACATTGTCCAGGTTAGGTAATCCAGGGCAGTCTAGTTTCCCAACGCCTTTGATCTCTCCTTTTGCTCCATCACCAAAAGTCACATAACTAGTGGAATGAGGTTTGATGTCCACCAACAGATTCTTTATTCTAGTCATGTGCTTAGAACAACCACTATCAAAGTACCAGTCTTCTTTAGCTGACACTCTTAGAGAGGTGTGAGCTATCAGACTAACCTCCTTTGTCACCTATTGTTGCTTCTTGGCAGGAGCACTTTGGTGAGTGTGGCTAGGATATCCATGCAGTTTGAAGCAAAAAGGTTTTAGGTGACCAAATTTTCCACAGTAATGACACCTCCACCTTTGGAAATTTCTTCTTGTCTGCTTCATGTTCTTGTTCCTCTGATGTTGTGACATTGGCCGTGACATCTGGTTTGACCTCTGGTTTTCAGACTCTGGTCTCTTGAACCCCAAGATGGGTTTTTGTTCACCAACAAACCCCAGTCCAGACATGTCTCCTGCTATCTGACCACTCTGTAGAATTTTTTCAAGAGTGTCAATCCTAGGGTTTACCATCTTGATTGATCTTGTCATCTGCTCAAGTTTACATTTCAACAGGCTGACCTCACTGTTGAGTGAGTCTATTGTTGCAAGATGTTCCTTCTTCTCAGCCTTCAACTTCTTAATGATACCTTTTTGATTTTCTCCTTGTTGGCATACCTCTGCACTTTTGAAACACAGTTGTTTGTATGAAGTTGCAAGCTCATCAAAAGTCAGCTCATCCTCACTTGAGTTATCATCAGATGTACATACAGTATTTAGAACAGTGACATCCCTGGCATACTCCTTTTCTGATCCACTTTCAGATTCTCCATCAGACCAGGTTACGTTTAGGCCTCTCTTCTGTTTCTTTAGATAGGTGGGGCATTCAGTTCTAATATGTCCATATCCCTCACATTCAAGGTATTGACCTCCTTTGCCTTGATTGAACTTTTCTGCATGCTTAGCTTTTCTGCTAATGTCAGATGGGATGAACTTGTCACTAGCTCTACCCTTCTTATCTACCCTTTTCATGAGTCTGTTGAATTGTCTCCCAAGCATAGCTACAGCTTCTGAGATATTCTCCTTGCTTCCATCAT
The DNA here is from genome assembly GCA_963859935.3 of Lathyrus sativus. NCBI lineage: Eukaryota > Viridiplantae > Streptophyta > Magnoliopsida > Fabales > Fabaceae > Lathyrus > Lathyrus sativus. The sequence goes on from OZ012735.1 coordinate 654,140,610, forward strand.
TGTCTTCATCTGAGACCTCTGTTGTATTTGATACAAGAGTTATGCTTTTGTCTTTTTTCTCCACGACATGATCACACATGCCCATCTCAAATGTTTGGAGAGAAACAATGAGTTCATCCACCTTCATATTGCATATGTCTTGGGCTCCTTCAACGGCAGTGACTTTCATGGCAAACCTTTTAGGCAAGGACCTTAGAATTTTCCTCACAAGATTTTCTTCAGACATCTATTCTCCCAAGGCTCCTGAGGTGTTTGCAATTTCAAGAATATTCATGTAGAATTCATGAATAGTCTCATCCTCCTTCATTCTCAGGCTTTCAAACTTGGTTGTCAACATTTGTAATCTTGACATCTTGACTTTAGAGGTTCCTTCATGAGTTATTTTGAGAGTATCCCAAACCGCTTTGGCCAGCTCACAATAATGCACCAGTCTGAAAATGTTCTTGTCTATACCATTGAATAATGTATTCAATGCTTTAGAATTCCCAAGAGTCAAGGCTTCTTGCTCTTTGGTCCATTCTGAAGGTAGGAAAAACACTTAGAAGGGGGGGGGGGGGGTTGAATAAGGGTTTTAAAAAAAATTAAGATGATAGAAAAATAACACAATATTTTTATCTTGGTTCGTTTGAACTCAAACTAATCCAGTCCACCCTACCAAGGTGATTTGCCTTTCTCAACAAGGACTTAATCCACTAAATCAAACTGATTACAGTGTTAACCACTAAGACAACTGTCTTAGTCTTCTCAAGAAATCTAACCACACTTGGTCTCTTAAGGAATCTTTTACAAAAGATAAACTAACAATGTGTTTAATATTTGCTTCTAAAAAGCTATATCACAACAGTGATTTTTGCACAAGTTTAAAGAACGAAATAAAAAACTATTCAGATTGATGAAAGTTTGTATGAGTAGCTTATTGAATAATTTGTCAATTGATTTTTCAATAATTCGTTAACCTTTGAAGTGATGCTGAGACTTGATTTTATAGTACTTTGAAATCCATTTCTCGAAGACTGTGCAATCTGTGCATTCTGTTCTTTTTGTCTTCTATTGACTTTTCCTTTCTCAGAAGGGGAATGTTCTGACAAATCCTTTTTTTCTGAATTCCTGTGTCATGCACGAATGAGGAAAGATCCGTTTAGATAAGGACAAGGAATATGCCAACAGATCTTTATTTGAACAACATCTTCTTCAACAACTTTGGAACGTCTTGCATCAGAATTTCTGATGATGTTCCTAGTTCTTCAGATCAGAGTTAACAAAATCAGAGAGTCTCTATCAGAGTTTGCAACAAGGTGCTTTAAGCGTGAAATTCTTTATCAGAGCATACTTGCTTATCAGAGCTTCTGTACTTGCAGCGTTAAGTACTTCCAGAGTCTTCTAAAGCTTTACGTATGTTCTTTACTCAAGTTCTTCTAAGCTTCGCTCAGAGTCATTTGTAGCAGATCGGAGTCTTCTGATGTGTTGCTTCTGACGCTCAGAGCTTTTTCGTTCTGTAGTGTTCAGAGGCGTTCTTGCTTCCAGAATAATATTAATTTTGATATCTGAAACAAATAAACACTTGAACAAAATTAGAGTATATAAATTCTCTATACAAAATTTCATTAATGTTATCATCAAAACTATGAGATATATTAAACACCAATCTGTGTTCTAACAATCTCCCCCTTTTTGATGATGACAAAAACTATGGGAAATTTTGTTTAAATAGAAAAGAAATATCTATCCCCTTGAGAATATTAATCTCCCCCTGAAATGAATACTTCTGAAAAGATTAAATACTTCCCTTTCAGCTTCTGTATTCTTTTCAGCATCAGAGGAAACTTGTAGATTCTTAGACTTTAGTTCAGAGTTAATACTTAGAATTTTGTCAGATGAGAATTATTAGCTCTGAAACACTCAAAAATATGATTAGATGAAATTTATCATGTATGAGTTGTCTTTAGTAACTGTTTATGTGAATTATCAAAATTACCATTTTCTCCCACTTTTTGTCATATAAAAAAGAATCTTGATTAAGAAGAACTTTAAGACAGAAAAAAAAAACAGAGAAAAACCATAAATCATAAGAAAGATTCAGATGTAAAAACATAACATTCAGAGCACTTATAAACATTATCCAAAACAGAAACAGACAAACAGATAACATATAAGTGCACAAACAAAGAAACTAAGAAGGACGAGAAGCCAAAATCCTTAGAAGATTTGTCATCTCAGATGTTGACTCGTCTTGTTTCGCCATCCATGTCTTGATTTCTTCAGTTGTCTTTTCCTGCTTGACCATCCAAGTTCTTATCTCAGTGTTGCTAGCCTTGAGCTTAGCAAACTTAGCATGCAGATCTTCGTCTTATTTCTTCACTTCAGATGACTCAGGAGCAGAAGCAGAGGCATCGTGAATAACCAAAGAAGCAGAAGCATTCTGGATAATCATGCCAGAAGGTTGAGCAGAATCAAGAATCTCTTCAGGACCAGGAGCATAAACTTCTGGAACGACTTCTTCAGGTCTAGATAGTTCAGCAGTCTCAGATGCAACAAACTCTTCAGAAGGAAGGCACACATCCTTTACAAATGTGTTTTCCAGAAGCAAGGTTTGATTTCTGCTAACACTCATAAGAGTGAGTCTGACAGCTTCAGCAAATCTGACCTTTGCATCATCAGAACAAATCTCTTGAAGATTTGAAACAACAGAATTGAATCTATTTTTGAATCTCTACCAGATAGCTTCAAAATCATTAGGATTCATACTTGAAAGGCATTCCTTCTTAGTAGTAGATAACCACATGTTTATTTCTTTTTTAAAACCAGCAAACAAAGTACCAACATCCAACCGAGGTTTGGGTTTTAGGTAGGCTTCTAATGATGGTGTTTTGATGGGTGCAGAAGTTGAAGGTATGGAAAAAGAAGGCATAATGATAACGGGTGGGTATGAAGAAGATGGAGTAGGGACAGATGAAGTATTAACAGTCTTAGGTTCAGATGGGGTTGTTTCAGAAGAAAAAGTATCATCTTCGGGGTTAGATGGAATGGAAACAAAAGGTTTGAGAAGAGATGAGATGACACCTGATCTATCAGAATCAGTGGAATCAGATGAATCAGAAGATTCAGATGATCCAGATGGAACTGGATAAACAGTCGTGAGAGGTTGAAGATCAAGAACGACTGGTTCAGGATCAGATGGGATGGTTCAGAAGTTTGTTTTTCAGATGGGGGATGTTCAGAAGATTGGTTTACAGAAGGTTGTGGTTCAGATGTTTGTGGAACAAAAGTTGGGGTTTAATCAGGGGTAGTTTTCTGATGGATGTTGAAGGAAGGTGTGGATGGTACATATGTTGTGTGTTCAGATGGTTGTGGTTGTTGTGGTTCAGAAGTTTTATGTTGTTGAGGTGTAAAAGGGGGTGGTTGAGATTTTTGTGGTTCAGATGGAATGGGTTCAGAGTTGTGAGGAGGAGAAGGTGAGGGAATTGGGTCATAAGGAGGAGAAGGTTCAGATGTCAGTACTTCTCTTACTATTTCTAAAATAGAAGATAAACTGGCAAAAGGATTACCTTTCTACTTCTTGATGCGTTTTGGATTTGCAGAAGATGCATCGCCAGAAGCTTTCCTCTTGGGCTTAGAAGATCCTTCTTTTGAGACCTTTCTTTTCTTCCTCTGTCTCTCCCCATAGAAATCTAGTCCAGGTTCATCTGCTCTTTGGATCAGATGTTCTGGCAAGAGGGTTCCATCTACTAAGCATTCAGCTATGTAAGCCAGAATGATTTCCTTTGGTTCGTTAGCGTAGAAGAGAGGAAAATCATCTAAAGGAATTCTTCTCTTTCTTACTTCTTCAGTGTTGATTTGACCTGGTGCGGAACTAAGTTCTTCCACTATCCTCATCCTCTGCAGACTTTTGCCATTCAGAGGTTTTCCAACAATTGAAGCTAACTCTTCTTTCATACTAGCCTCTGTCAGATGACCAACTAGTCCATTTTCAGTCATAATATCTGAGATTAGTCTTCCCATAGGAGTCCATTTTCTCACCTTCTGATGCTTTGTTTTGACAGATTCTCTAGACATTTTTACATGTCCCCACAGATGAGTGAAAAGTAAGTAAGGCAGATCCACCTTGATACCTTTACTTAGACAATACATGAAATACATCTGATCAGAGTTGATGTAGTCAGGAGAATTTGTAGATTTCCTGTGATGTATGCAGCCTAAGAAGATCTTAGCCCAGATCTTGTATTGAACCTTTAAATCCTTTATCTTGCTTGAAGCTTCCCCAGAAGTGAAGACTTCACTGTACACCTCATCCATATCCATACGAATTTCTGGCAGATGAGTAACACCATCTGATTCTTGATATCCTATCAGCTTGCGAATCAGATCTTCAGTGATAATGATCTCTTTACCCAGAACTGAAGACACAATGAATTTGGGGAAAACGCTTGCATGAATCCAAAACTCTTTGACCAAACAAGGATAAATTGGACCAACCAGTCTATCAAAATACTTTGTCCATCCTTGTGATGACACATCTGGATGCAAATCATAACCATTCACAGTAATGCTTTCAAAATCAACCAAGAATTCACATAAAACTTCCAGTTGATCAACGAGTATGAGGAGAGTTCTTACTGGTTCTTTGAACGGAGTAGGACCCATTTCTAATCTTGTGAGATAACGAGTTCTTCTTTGAGATTTAGGTTTGGAGGAGAGGAAGAAGCAATGAAGCAAACAGAAATGCATAAAAGGTGTGAGAGAGAGTGAAAAGTGTGAGAGGTGTTGTGTTGTGTTTTGGAATTTATAGGGGCAAAAAATTAGGGCACACATTCACACGATCAGCATTTAATTCAATTAATTTAAAACAAAAAGTCACATAAAAAATAATAATGATTTAAAAGCATTAAATGATACTAACAAGCGTGGGGAGGAAAACGAGAAATTGAGAATTCAAACAGTACCTCAAAACGGCGTCTCATTGAGTACACTCCACATTTTCAGATATCATGTGACACGTGTTTGATGTGGATGTGCCTCTGAATCTCTTTAGAATAAGAAACGTTAAACAATGCTCAGATCTTCTAAGACTTGTTAGATCAGAGTTTCACAAAAAATAATGTACCAAAAGAAATAATCAGAAGAATTACTTCAGAATATAGATATTAGTCATATTTCATCTGAATAAATTTGACTCTGAATAATAGTTTTATTCTGGACAAAAGTCCATACTAATATTCTTCAGAATAAATTTAAACCTATCTTCAGCAAGGGGTTTTGTGAAGATATTAGCCCATTGATGGTCTGTATCAACAAAGTTTAAACTTATAATTCCCTTATGAACATAGTCTCTGATGAAATGATGCTTAATTTCTATATGCTTTGCCTTAGAATGTAAAATGGGATTCTTAGAAAGGAAAATAGCAGAAGTATTGTCATAGAAAATAGAAATGTTACTCTCATGTATTTGATAATTTTCTAGTTGACTCTTCATCCAGAGCATCTGTGTGCTACAACCAGCAGCAACAATATATTCTGCTTCTGTTGTTGAAAGCGCTATTGTGGGTTGCTTCTTGCTGAACCATGAGATCAGATGACTTTCCAGAAACTGACAGCTTCCAGAAGTACTCTTACGTTCTATTATGTCTCCAGCATAGTCATCATCACAGAATCCAACTAATTTGTATTCATCAGATCTTCTGTAACACAAACCCACGTTAGTAGTACCTTTCAGATACCTCAGAATCCTCTTAAAAGCTGTTAAGTGGGATTCTCTAGGATCTGATTGGAATCTAGCACATAGACAGACATTAAAGAGGATATCAGGTCTAGAAGCAGTCAAGTACAGAAGAGAACCAATCATACCTCTGTAGAGCTTCTGATCTACCTTTTTACTTACCTCTTCTTTACCTAGCGTGCTTGTAGGATGCATTGGAGTCTTTGCTAGCTTGCTTTCTGTCATGTTGAATTTCTTCAGAAGCTCCTTTACATAATTTGTCTTATGTATGTAGGTGCCTTTTGGAGTCTGATTCACTTGAATTCCCTGAAAGAATCTGAGTTCTCCCATCATGCTCATTTCAAATTCTGCCTGCATAGATTGAGCAAACTCCTTTCCAAGCATAATATTGGTAGTTCCAAAAATAATATCATCAACATAAATCTGACAGATTAAAATGTCTTTCTTAATTGATTTACGGAAGAGAGTAGTATCAACTTTTCCTCTGATAAAATTATTTTCCAGAAGAAAATTACTCAGCCTCTCATACCAAGCTCTGGGAGCTTGTTTTAAGCCATAAAGTGATTTCTTCAGTTTAAAAACGTGTTCTAGAAATTTTTCATTTTCAAAACCAGGAGGTTGATAAACATAAACTTCCTCTTCTATGAAACCATTTAAGAAATAACTTTTAACATCCATCAGACACAGAGTGATGTTATTCTATGCAGCAAAAGAAATAAGCAAGCGAATAGATTCTAACCTTGCCACAGGAGCATATGTCTCTGTGTAATCTATACCTTCTTGCTGACTATATCCTTGAACAACCAGCCTAGCCTTGTTTCTGATAACTTCTCATTGCTCGTTCAGCTTGTTTCTGAAGACCCATTTTGTTCCAATGATGTTAAATCCATTTGGTCTTGGAACCAGATCCCAGATGTCATTCCTTGTGAATTGGTTAAGCTCCTCTTGCATAGCAAGTATCCAATCATTATCGTTCAGAGCCTTATCCATAGAAGTAGGTTCAATGATAGATACCAAACCAAACAATGATGTTCTAGAAGATTTGAGAAATGATCTTGTTCTGATAGGGTCTTCCTTCTTTCCAATTATCATTTCCTCTAGATGAGAGGCTTTGATTCTAGATGATCCTTTAATAGTTGGTTCTTCAGAAATTGTCAAGCTATCCATCTGAGCAGTCAAGGGAGTAGCATCTGACGTTGCTTCTGGTGCTTTTGCTTGAGCTTTATCTGCCTCTGATTCTTCAGAGTCTGTGAGAAGGACTTCTCTATCTGCAGAAATTTCAAGCTGCTTTGGCTTTTGATTTCCAAGCTTATCATCAAATCTAACATGAATTGATTCCTCTACAATCTGTGTCTCAGTATTGTATACTTTGTAGCCTTTAGAGCATTCAGAATATCCAAGCATGAAACACTTCTGAGCTTTAGAATCAAACTTATTCAGATTTTCCTTAGTATTCAACATGAAATAGACACATCCAAAAGGATGGAAATAAGAAATGTTGGGCTTTCTATTCCTCCACAATTCATAGGGAGTCTTCTCCAGAAGAGGTCTTACAGACACTCTGTTCTGAATATAACAAGTTGTATTCACTGCTTCTACCCAAAAATGTTTTGACCCCAGATTCTATAGGTTTGACCCTAGAGAAACCCTATCTCAATGTCAGACATAAGTAATAAGGACCTTTTAATTAATGATTCTTGTTTGGAAACGTAATTGCGAATGAATGGCATAAATGAATATGGCATGAGTATACATATGAGTTAAAGATCAAGAGCCAGATGAAATGTGAAAAGTAGTAGGGAAAATTTTGGGGTATGACAAACTTAAGCTAATCTTGACACCAGACTAACATTCTTTTGACGTAATTCCTTCTAGCTTTTTAGGGTATGACATACATAGCTTCTCCCTGTAATTTTTTGGGAAACTTCTTTCCTTTTAACATACTTCTCACTGTATTCATGATAGTTCTATTCTTCTATTTAGTAGTGTCATTTTGTTGTGGAGTGTAGGGTGGAACCACCTCATACACAATCTCTTCTTTCTCACATAATGTGTCAAAAATTTTTGACATGTATTCTCCACCACCATCAATCCTCAGAATCTTGTGCTTTCGACCACTTTGTCTTTCAACCATAGATTTAAACTTGGCAAATACCTTAATCACTTCACTTTTCTTCTTTATCAGGTAAGCCCACAACTTTCGACTGAAATTGTCTATGAATATGATAAAGTATTTGTTACCTCCAAACAAATTCACCTAGATAAGACCACATACATCAGAGTATATGATTTCAAGAATTACCTTCGACTTGCTTTTTTCATCCTTGCTAAAGATGTTCCTGTGTTGCTTCAGTTGCACACATTTCCCACATACTTCATTTGGAATGTCAATTTCGGGTAACCCTAACACCATATTTCTTCTTTTTAGATATATGATGTCTTTGAAGTGTAGATGACCAAGTTTGTAGGGCCATATCCATTCATTCCTACTAGTTGCAGTTGCAAGGCACTTGTGCTCCATCACATTAAGTTCAATCTTGAAGGTTCTATTTTAAGACATAGGATTCTTCAAGATTAACCTTCCACATGAGTCGATAGCTCTCATCATCTTATCTTTAATCGACACTTTGTAATTATTTTTGATCAATTTCCATATGCTGAGAAAGTTACTTTTTGTACCTTGCATGTATAATACATTGGAAATTACTGACCTTTTTCCATCTTTCCTCATATCAGAACATCACCAATACCTTCAGCTGCTAGATTATTGTCATTTGCAAATTTCACCATGTTCTTCATATAGGGTTTTATGCTGACAAACCAATATTTCCTACCAATCATATGTGATGAGCAAGAGTCGAAGTATCATTGGTACTTGAATATTTCTTCATTTATTGTTGTGACCATTAACAATATCTCTTATTCTTCATGCTTTGCCAACTTTGCATCATTTTCTTGATTCTTTTGTTTTTCAAGAAAATCACTAGTGTAGCGACTATACTTCTGACAATTGAAACATCGAATGTGACTTTTGTTAGGTTTTTGTCCACCACCTTTTCCTCTACTTGCAACACCACCTTTGTGGTTTCTTTGGTATGAGGGTCTTCTTTGATTCGACGAGTTTCCTTCTTAATGGTTTCCTCTACAAGTCAAATTGTTGTATACTCCTCTACCTTTCTTGTTGAACCATTTTTATTTTCCTTTTTTTTCTCTTGCTAATTGCGCCTGCAAAGCCACATCACTCTTCGACTTACTTGCAGCTCTTTCATCCATTCTTTGTTCATGAGATTCAAGTATCCCTTGAAGATTTTCCTTTGTCAATGTTGACAAGTCTTTCGATTCTTCTATGGCTACTACCACGTGATAGAATTTTAGAGCCAATAACCTCAAGATCTTTGCAAAAACTGATCTTGATGTCAACACTTCTCCACATTCCTTGATTTGATTCACCAATTTCAAAACCTAGTGAAAAAAGTAGTTATGCTTTCACTTTCTTCCATCTGAAGCAATTCATACGTTCTTTTATGAGTTTTTAACCTCACTTTTTTCACCTTCACAGCGCCTCCAAACGATTTCTCCAAAATTCCCCTGCTTCTTTCGTTGATTCGACATCACTCTTCTTTTCAAAATTGTATGGATTAACACATTGATGAATTATAAGGATATCTTTATAATCTTTCTTCTTCAATTCTTTGTGTGCAACATTTTCTTCATCTATCACGTTTTCTACAAGTGGCACTACTCCTTATTTCACAAGATCCCACATGTCTTGATAATAGAAGACACTCTTCATCTTCTTACATGAACTATCATAATTATTACCACTAATAATCGAAAGACTTGCTGGAAAATGCTCGTTCAAATGATTTATCGCGCTATGCTTCCCAAGAATTATACAATCAGTGCTCTAGATATCAGATGTTAGATTTTGATGAATCCCTAATGTTAGAATTTCACCCAAAACCTGGTGAATTCTGAATCAATATTGATGAACAAGAATCAATTCCTCTTATTCTTCACATTTCACTCTAGTGAATCAACAATACCTTGTTTGCAGGATGATTCCGCTGCATAAAATTTGAGAAGAAAAATGAATTACAGAAGAAAAGATAATATAGAGTTTTAGAGAAAAGGGGAATAAGGAGAATATTTATGCATTTTCTCTCTGCCTTTAAACTGAAGATTATTCAAACTTTTCTCTATGCAACTGCATTTTACAATGATAAGGTACCTGTTAGCTCATAAATTTGACGCCCATATTAAGTTGGAAGTGTTGATTGGAATGTTAAACTCTTGAAGAGGTTTAAAGGAGTTTTGGACTGAATCTTCATGATAGGTTTAAGTCGAAGGTGCTCACATAAGGAAAGGATACTTTTTGGAAAATATTTCTAAGAGTTGGGAAGCTACCTTTGACCGAGAATACTGGTGATGTCCGACACTAAGGGAATTCAAAATTCAAATAAAGGAGAGAGTAGTTATTCTTGTCCGCTCCTGAATAATACAAGTGGCACACATCCAAGGGACAGAGGCATGCAGCGCGACACTTGTCATATGTTAATTATTTTAGGAAGTTAACAGCAGTTAGTTTTGTTATTATAAATAGGTGTTCTAGCAATAGGATTAGGTGGTACTCACTTTGTACAAGTTACTCCATATTTACTCAAAGTATCCGCGTGTAGAGAAAAGAGTCTTGGGAGAATGTACGTGATGTAAACACCATTTTCTTCTTTAATGCAATTTACTTTAACTTTTCATCAAAAATTTATCTTTTACTTTATTGCAAGTTACATTTAAGCATTTTGTCTTATTTTTTCAGCCTTTCTTTGATGTCTTCAACCCTTTTTTCGATTTAATGTTCATGCATTTCTTTTGTACCATACTTTTAGATAAACTTCTCTTTATGAACACTATCTAAGTGATTAGTCTTCAGAATTTACTTTGAATCAATTGTTAGCACATGTCCTAGGATCAATCTAATCGATCATGTGAGTCAACAAAGTTAGATTTGGAAGATCAGCAGTTGTTTTCCAATTTTCACAGGAAACAGTACCTCCCTATGTATAGGTTGAGATTGATAGCACACTAACCAATCTCCAACTAACCTAAGTCAGCTAAAACACAAAATAATGTTAAGTCCAAATTTATGTTGAAGACACACTTCTTCAACATTTTGACATCTATATAAACATGTATGCAAACATTTATGAACACTTATGTTCATCTCACTCGTGAATCCTCACCATAGGACAAGAGCACACCAAATCGTTACTATCACCATAAGTAACACTGCACTGATTCCCATATGGAGCCAGCTACTCGCTCCTGAATCCATACCACCATAGGACCATAGCACACCAAAAATCGTTATTATCACCATAAGTAACACTTCACCAATTCCCATCTGGAACCAGCTACCCATTCTTGAATAGATACCACCAGACTAAAGTACACCAAAACTCGTACATCATGATGCATAACTCGCAATAACATGTGTCATCACCAAAATAATCATCATGTATTTATCACTATTATGCACAACATCATTCACCATATACAACAATTAGTCAATGTTCCAACAATCAACAAACAACAACTCAATAAATGCATATTCACAAGCATTCAACCATGCTAATTAATTATAACATCAATACATCATTAGGTAAACACAATGATTCACTAATCAACCATAAAAGTCATCACATACATCCTTATAGTAGACACATGACTACAACTCAATTAGTTCACCAAGAACTACCATGAGTTGGCTCTGCGTGTTACAGGCAATACATCCTTTGAATGGTATCTTGTTTGGACCTATGAAGCGAAAGTTACAGGTAAAATCATCGGACAATACAACAAAAAGGCAAAAAGAATTTTGGAAACTTGTCCTAAGACAATCAATTGTCATAGGATAACAATTGATTGTCATCAAGTGGATTTCGCTATTGACTTCTCAAAACAGACAATTAATCGATTGACTCCCTTCTGCATTCGATTGTCATATCAACTTTTTCTAAAAAAATAAACCTAAGCAATCGATTGCTCCACAATGACAATTGATTGTCATAGGCAATTTTTCAATAAATAAAGGCATGCAATTGATTGCCTTAAGATGTCAATCGATTGACATTATGAATTTTCCCATAATTCCCAGTTTTCACATACGTTTTTTATCCCTTCCATCCCTAAACCTTCATACGTGGCCCAACCAATTTTCTCCAAAATTAATCAACTCCAATACAAATCAAACAATGAAATCATGTTATCATAACCATCACATATTACAACACCTATTTCATCATGATTCATAGTAATTCATCAACAATTTCATCATCAATCATGAACACAACTCAAGCATTCAAACATTCATCAATGGAAACATTTTATACATGCATATTCATGATAATTCAAACATAAATTCAGTCATAGAAATACATGTATACACATAATCAATCAACAAATTTCAAGAATTCTAACACAAAAACAATTCATCAAGGAAAATCATGGAACCCTAATGAGAGCAAGGATCACTCTTCTCTACCCCCATCTCGCAATACACACGTATTGAGAGCCCTTTCTCCTCCATTACCTTAGATTTCCAGCAACAGTAACACAACAAGCAGCCCCTATAGATTCTCCCTTCAAAACCTAGTTCTCCTTCCCAACATCTTTTGTTTCAATAGCCTCGTTGTTTTCACGTACTGACTAAAGGTTTATCTAGAAAACTAATTTTTCCCTACTTTTAGAATATATAGGATTCTTATTACTCTTGCCTAATTATTATTATTTCCCATCAATTTTTCAGCTTCTCTCCTCTCACCTCATACTTTTCTCAATTCACACAATTGGCCTATTTCCTTATTTTTAGTAATTTTTTCATTTTATTTCTAATAATAATTAAAATGAGTTCTAATTCTTTTCTAAATTATTCTATCAAACTGCTACATTCTCACCACACCCTACTATTGTCATTATACCCCAACAATACATAATTTTATTTAAAGGCACACCAAACAATTGAATAAAAATTCTAAATAACTCAATCAAATAAATTAATCGAATTTGGGGTGTTACACTTAATGAGGAAATGCGGGGTGTGTTGGAGAGTCTTAGGCTGGCTCAGGCTCAAGGTTACAGTCGAGTGGAGCTTCAAATGGACGATATGGAAGTGGTCGAGGCGTTCAAGAATTTAAACACGAGACAACAGAGGGGGTTGGGCATTCTGTACAAGATCAAAGACATCATGAATGAAGTGCAGAAATTGCATGTACACCATCTACCTTGAAGCCAACAAATGTGCATATTCACTAGCGAAGTTTGAGCTTACCCTTAGTGGAAATTTTGTTATTTTAAGGATTGTCCCAGTTTCATGTATAACTCAGTGTGTAATGATAGCAGAGGTGCACCATCAAGTAGGATGGTTGGCTAGTTTTCTTGTGGATCTTGGTCCTCCTTAAACACACAAAAAAAAGAACTTTGTAATGACCTATATAGGGTTTATAATTAATCACAAATTATTATTTTATATGTAATTTTAAGTACTCACAATTAAAAGTAAATATTTTAATGATCTTATAAATGTGATTAAGAGATTCGATCCCACACATATTAAGATCTAAAGTGAATTTTGATTTAAGATTTTGTAGCTAATAATATTACTTTATTTAAATGATTGATTTTTTTTTTTTATGTTTATTAAGAGTACCTTTTTTTTCTTTTTGAATAAATGGTGGAGATTTATTTTAGTTCAAAGAGGGTTAAGTTTATAGATAGAAAATAAAACTCACATTATGAAATTTTAAAAATATATAATACACTTATGTTTAGTTTTATGTCTTGACTTGTTTCTTGACTTGCTGCGGGCGGTTATCATATTTGTCGTGTTTAGAATAATTTTTAGTTTTGTTTCTCTTTTGTGGCTCTATAATTAAAGCTTCAGACTATTAGTATTAACAATCGAACTATTTTTTTCTTTCTAGATTCTTCATTAAGTATGCTATATTTAACCATTGACAATATCAATTTTCTATTAAGAGCAAGTTAGTAAATGTTACAATAAGCATTGCCCAATTATTTGGCAAGGAGTTGTGAAATAATAATACTTGCAACTCATCATCTAGCTTAATATCACTAGATGTCAACTGATTAACAATATTTTGAAACACATTCATATGCTCTGTCATTGAATTATCATTTTTGTATTTCATATTAACAAACTTTTAAATTAAACATGCTTTATTTTGCATGTTTTTGTGCTTATACAACTCTTTTAATTTATTTCACATTTTCTTTGCATCAGTTTTAAATTTAACATGTAGATATACGCTCAAGTCCAACTCTTCCTAACCATAGCAACCATGATTTTCAAACTCGCGGGTAGACTCGTAAACTCATCATGGTTTTCAAACTCGTGGGTAGACTCGTAAACTCGTCATGGTTTTCAAACTCGCGGGTAGACTTGTAAACTCGTACGAGTTTACGAGTCTAGGAAGTGAAAACGAGTAGACTCGCACATAAAATCATTTTTTGATAGACTCAAGTAGACTTGCATAAACTCGTATAGACTCGCGAGTCTATGGCGAGTTTATGAGTCTATAAATTTGTTTGAATTTTGTTTTTTAACCTGAAAAAGACCAAAATTTTCCAAAAGATTTTATTTTATTATAAAAAATTCTATTATTTTTTTTTCTTTTATGAGAATTAGAAAGCCTCTTTCCTAGTCTTTTGTTTCAGCAAAGTTTTTTCCTCCCTTCATTCCTTCATAGACGAAATTCATATATTATGTCTCTTGCTTTGTTCGCGTTTGTTCCCGTAAATTAATCATTTGTTGTGTAAGTATTTTCTTATATGTTTCACTTAGATATTTATCTTGTATATTCTCTTGTGCAAATATGATGAATAGATAACTGAAGAACCTAATGAGAAAAATATGCAAATTAAATTAATGTTGAGTAAGATGATGTTATTGTTAACAATGTTATGGAACTTGATGTTGTTGTTACTAATGTTGCACAAAATGGTGGTGGTGGTGGTGGTGGTGGAAATGTTGAATAAAGTGGAAGTGGAACTTCAAGTAATCCAACTTTGGTTAATGATGAAGAAGGTGTTTCATTCGAGGTAGAATCTGATGATGATACTCAAGATACCGATGAAGATGATGGTGATGATTTCAATGGAGTTTTGGATGTTTAAAGCCATTAGCATATCTGTTTTTATGATTTTTTTACTTTATATAGTAGTCAATTAAGAAGAAATTAATATTTTAAGTCTTTAAATACATATGCTCAGGCAGCAGACAGCAGTGGAACAAGCATCTTTGCTGCAGCCTCAGGCATCTGATCATCTTCCTTTCTGAGCACATTTCTTATCACTTCCATGATTAAACCCACTTGCGTTTTCAGCTGCTGATTCTCCTCTCTGAGCGCATTCTGATCCAAGCACAACGCTTGCATGTCCGCAATGAACTGCCCCATCTGGCTCTTGACTTCTCTCAGCTCTGCTTGTACTTGCTCCATGACTCTGCGGGAATTCCTGCGACTACCTGATTATATAACCTGCAAACAACCTAGTGAGTACATGAAGTCAGATTAACAGCTCTGAGGTATCTGTTACACAAAAAACAAATGCAAGATGCAAACAAGCATGCAACAGGGAAATCTCAGAATAGCACCAAGGCAACAAGGAACCCAAGATCCAATCAGGGATAACCAACACACAGATATCACACCATCCAGAAATAACTGAATACAAACAGAGTGACCTCGACCAACAGGCCTGGCGATGATCAGCAAACAATAATAAACAGAAGCTAATCACATAAGCAAAGAAAGCAGATGCGGCAGTCGGCGCAAGAAACCTTCTAGCAACTCCCCTCATATTCAACTGAGCCTTCAGTTTGAAACTCTTCAAAACACACACTCTCGGTAGATCCTTCCACAACAAGAACTGCTATGCCCCCGTGGCTGGAATCATTAATCTGAATAATACCCTGAGGTGTGACAGAAAACTTGTTAGAGTCTAACAGAGTCTGAACTTGGCTCCTAAGCACCTTACAATCATCAGTGGAATGCCCCTGTGCCCCAACATGGTACTCATAGCGAGCATTGGCATCGAAGCCTGGAAGGTACGGCAGGATCATTGGATTAGTCTCTTTCGGCATTATCAGCCCACTTTTGACGAACTCCGGCAACAACTGACCGTACGACACCGGTAGCTGGGTAAACTGCCTTTCGGGTTTCCTTGGTCTTCGTCGAGCGTGCTGACGCGGATGACGATGGTATGATTGTTGACCCTGGCGGGGAACAGATATCTGATATACAGACCCAACAGATTGCTGACTCTGAACACTCGAAGTATCTGAAAACAGAATCTGAGGTACCATAGATTCTAGGATAACATCACTTCCTTTCTCCCATTCTTCTTGAGAACTCACAACTGACTCATTCTCCTCAACTGAGATGAATGGAATGTCTCTAATCTTCCCATTCTTGAGTCCACTCTCAACGTGTTCACCCATTATCACCAAATCAGCAAAGTTTGACATTCCACCGCTGATCAACTTGTCAAAGTAATGGCCCTTCAGAGTACCCAAGAAGATGTCCACTAACTCTCTATCCCTAAGCGGTGGTTGAACACGAGCAACTAACTCTCTCCATCTCTGCACATACCCTCTAAAGGACTCATTCTCCGCTTGAGATAATTCCTGTAACTGCGTGCGACTAGGAGCTATATTGAGATTGTAGTCGTACTGCTTCACAAAGGCACTGGCTAGATCTGACCATGATTTGATACAACCGTTCTCCAACTGCATATACCAACTCAACGATGCTCTACTCAGACTGTCTTGAAAACAGTGAATCATAAGCTTGTCATTGTGAACATGTGAAGTCATTTTCCTGCAGAACATCACCAAATGCTGCTTCGGACAACTATCTCCTTTGAACTTCTCAAAATTTGGCATTTTAAACTTTGGCGGCATCACAAGACCTGGCACCAAACACATGCTCGCAACATTCAAATCAGAAGTATCCTGACTCATCAAGGCATTAAGCTTTTCTTCTAACAACTGACATTTTCCCATAAATTCAACAGTCTTCGGGTCTTCAACATTAACCTTTGGAACAGTCCTTTGAGAATTTGGCACAGAGAAAGTGAAACTATGATATTCTGTGTCATAGAGAGAGGAAGAATCTCCATTTCTAGCAATGTAATGCTCTTCAACAGGGATCGACACAGGATGAGCTTGAGCGACATTGTTCACTGGAGTCTTCTGAGTACCAGTCTCTCCTCTAGTCATAGCTGACATGGCTTCCATGAGTTGGCTCAACTGATTTTTCATCAATTCAAACTCTGCCTTCGTAACAACCAAATTCTGCTCTCCTGAGTTCATGATCTTTCTATAAGCTAACCCAGATCCAATACGAATGTCGGGAAATCAACTAACGAAGCAGACAAAAGACGGGTAAGCTCCCTGTTCCGGCTGACGATGGACATGCAAAAAATGAAATGCAAATGCAAACAATGCTAAATGAAAAATGCTAATGCACAAGGGATCAAGACCGTTGTGCTGTAGACTGAGGAAGATTAGAGCTCTGCTTCAGCCAGAACATAGCACTACACTGATAGAAACCAACTAAAACCAACAATCCAGATTCAAACTGCGGAGAAGACCGGGTAATTTGAAGGTAAAGGTTTCCTGCATAACCCCAATCCCACTCACAGGTATGGACCTATTCACTAATACGGTATGGCATCCTATGCATTCGTCAGCGTCACAGACTTTCAAGAAATGATAATATGTTCACCATTTCTGGTTTGGCATCATTATCTCCTAAAGAGGCCTCACTTAGCTGACTCACAAATGATCGGTTCCCAGAGTCGACAATCCACAGATCCAACCCCCCGCCGAGCTCTAAGGGCCAGTTGGGAAATCATCAAAGAGAATCTCGTCTGAGTGTGAATTTCATGGGGAACTGTGTCTGCTAAGCAAACAGGTTCACCCACTAGTCTCCACTTCTAATACTAGGTTCATACTCAAGCCCAGGTCCGGCTTCTCACTCAATGGAACTCCCCTCCCCACAGCACAGCAAGTATGATACAATGCAGAAAGTAAAATGCGGAAGTAAATAAAGATAAAGCACATATATACACACACCCAAAAGAAAACACACAAGCGCTAGGATTGACTCACATATGGGATATTCCTGTCCTCAGCAGAGTCGCCAGCTGTCGCTACTGCGAAAAACAACCGGCAGAAAAATAGAAGAGTCGCCACTTTCATTATTTATCCCAAAGAGAGGGAAAAAAAACGATCACAAAAACCTAAAGAAAAAGGAAAGACAAGGTCATCGCAACCATGTATGGGTTCGGGAGTCGGTTACGCAAGGGGAAGGTATTAGCACCCCTCACGTCTATCGTACTCGACGGGATCCACGCATTGTTGTCTATCTAAAAGGGTGTTAATCTATCTAGCTAAAAGCTTATGGAAAAAATAAAAAGAAAAAGGACTGACTCGGCAAAGCAATCACTATTTTGGGCCTACGTAATCCCTCGTGCAATGGGAAAGTCAGAGTCAACGTAGTTCAACTAACTACATATAAAGAACGGGGGAAGGTTGCTCGCCAAGACATCGCGTCTTGTGCCTATGTTTTTTTGTCTGGTACGAAAGATCAGAGCAAACGTAGTTCGGGCTTATAAGAACACAGGTTGTTCAAAAGTTTTATCCGAGTAGGGTTAACAAACAGTTCTAGCAGTTGGTGTATGCAGCTCGACCATTGGAGACTTAGGCGTTACCTTTTGCGATAGGACTGAAAGTTAAAAACACTCTTGTTTATGAAAAGAGTTTTCCTTATTAAGACCCCAAGGGGTGAAAAAGAGTTTGAGTTGTTTTTTTGTTTTTTAAGGAAGAAGTGTTTTGAATTAGAGTGTTCATAATGTATGTTGTAACAAAGTCTAAAACCTAGGATCGAATGCGTCGCATATCGTCCTAAGGACATATACTAAACACTCTAGGAAATTGATAGGCCACTCAATCACCATTTCCCAAGTACAAGGCTCATGGCACAACACTCATTATATTTATTAAGTGAATTGAAGTTGTTTGAAGATGAGAAGAGAAAGAGGACAAACTAAGGGGGATTAGTCCAAACCCTAAAAGTTGTCATGCAAGATGTTCCTAAAGTTGAGTTTAAAAGGGGACTACCTAATGTTATCATGCATGGTTAGAACCCTAATGTCTATCATAACCTCTCTTGAATAAGAGAGGTTAGAAATCCTAAGGGAAGGAAGACAGAAAGAAGAAGAAACAATAAGAAGAAATAATGCATATGAAGAATGCAACCACAAATGCAACAAGGAAGACAAAGATGCAATGCAAGTGAGGGAGAAAATATGTGTGGGGCTGGAACCTCCACAGGCTCATCTCAACCTCAAGCCATTGTATGAATAAGTACAAGATAAAAAAGGAGAGAGATGCATCACAAACAAGTAACAAAGACAATGAGAAAAGTCCTCATGGATTCATTACTTTAGGTAGGCTTCAAGTTCCTCCTAAGGAGGGACCAAGCAACCTTAAGTAGTATTCCAAAGTCATAGGACAGAATGGGGATGAGGATAGGAGACCTCAAAAGCTAAAGCGAAACATCACAAGCAAATGCAATCAACAACATCAAAGGATGCAAGCAAACACCACATATGGAAACACAATGTGCAAACATGAAAGTATGAGATCAAATGAACAACTTATGCATAAGGTAAAGACCTATGAATTGGCACACAAGACCTATAACAAGCCCCTGACATGAAACAATCAAAATAAGGTTCATCAACAATGCACAACCAAGCTTTTGGAAGCAAAACAAAACAAGTACACAAGTAGAGATGCATAAACATGAAGCAACTTACAAAATACATGAAAAATATTAAAATGCATCTAAAAATGCCAAATAAAATCTCAAAGGACCCCCAAGGTATTAGGAACCAGGGGTCAAAAGGGGAGATTGAAAATCAAAAGGAAAGTGCCTCAACAGAGGGCAAACACCAAGAGTGTCCCAAACTAACGAAAAACTGGAGAGGGAATAAAAGGTAATTCAAATCACATGGAAATAGCACTTAAAAATCATGGAAAAAATATCCAAAGATCAATCAACATGTTAATGAAATTCTAAAAAAAAATCATGCAAAAATGAGGAATTTAAACATAGAAATAAAATCAAGAAAGAACAAAACCACAATTTAAATCAAATAAAACAGCCCCAATATTTAATTTGTTTTTTAATTGAACATAAAGTCAAAAAATAAAATAAAAGTTTCCAGAAAAAACTAGACATCTTAAAGTTTGTGAAAATTATTTTTGGTGAATTTTTTAACTACTGGAACTATTTTATTTAAATTAAATTTGAAACAGCTCAAAACAGAAAAATAAAAGAAATAAACAAACAAAATTAAATGAAAAGAAAGGTGTGAATAGCAACAGCTGCTAGTGCAAAACGCAAACGGGCCCAGGCTAGGGGTGTTAAAAGCAACTCGCGAATGGGCCCAGTGAGAGAAAAAGAAAATAAAATTCTGAATGTTTGTGTGTGATTGAGTTGACCGTGGACCATCGTGGGATGCAGTGTGGGACATCTGATCAAAATCAAAGTATACCAATCAAGTGGCTCACAATGAGCCACCTTAATTAATGAGTTGAGGTTTTGCTATTGTGTACACAAGCTAAACAATCCATTTCAAAATTTCACATTTCACACTTTTTCCAAATTGCCATACACGTTTTTACCACTACACCAGCTGGTTTTTTAATCCAAATCCACTACAAATCAATTGTATTGATCAAAGGAATGAGATTTGAGGCTTAATTTTGATCCTATGGTTGATTTCTACTTTGTTACTTCAAGAGGAAGAAACCATGAAAATGGCCCATTTTGAGACCTCAAATTTCCAATGTGAAGATGGCAATGTCTTTGAATTATTATTTGCAATCAGAAAATGCACAAACTTGCCTTGAAAAAGTTTAAAATCCATTAATTCTCAATTTCTCAATTTAAACCTCCTTTATGAAAAATTCAAACCCCAAATTCTCAATCCAAGCCTCCACCATGACAAGAGATGATTTGGTAGTGCAAATGGCCCAATTTGGAGCAAGTTTCATGTTGAAAAGATTTTCATTTGAAGTGTGCAAGTTGGTGAAATGGACCTATAATTTTATGACCTGTAATCTTACTTTCGAAAAATACCCCTGCCTTGTAAACCTCATAACTTGAGTTCCACAAATCAGATGAAAAACTTCTAGTACAATTTGGAAAGATAAGATCAAGACCTACAACTTTCATGTTGGCAAAAAGTTGAGGAGAAACATCCTTCTAGGTCAAAACTGGCTTGGAAGTGGGTTGACTTTTGTTGACCAAAATCACATACCTCTGATGACCTGTAACTTGTCTGGATCATAACTTGAGTTCTATAAATCCAATAAAGGACTTCTAGTACTCAAATTAAAGCTAAGAATATGCTCTACAAGTTCCATGTTGGCCAAAAATTGAGATGAGACTTGTATCTTAAGGTAGGTGGTCTTGAAGTCCGGCACTAAATAGGGGATTTTTCCCTGAGAACCCTAATTTAGTAACTTCTCAGACACTTAACCCTTGATGAATTGAACTTGAAATGATGTCTCATATGTCTTAACACAACATCCCATGACCATATAGACTTTGAATGGAGTTTCTATCTTCTTCAATTGCACAGTTGACTGAGGATTTACCAGATGAAAACCCTAACTGCAATACTTTCAACTGTGGCTTGTTCCACTTCACACAACAACTTGAATAAGCTCCACAATGACCCTAAAGGCCCTCAATGAGATTTATTTACATCTCATACCCATAATCATGTATTCATAATCTCCTGATGCTCTTCAGTTGGCCTCCAAGTTAAAAGCTGACCCATACACATCCGTCTATCCTTTCATACAACCATTGTCCACTTCCTGATGACTTGATTACCACCCAAACTTGAGTAGAACCCCTTGCTTAGGCTCAACCTTATGAGTAAACTCTTCTTGATGTGCACACGCTCTTGGTCCCCTATTCAATGAAAAATGCTATGCAATGCAAATACTAGAAAGAAATGAAATGAAACAAAACCAAGTTAAAAAAAGGTTGGGCAAATTTTGGGGTGCAACACACGCCTGATGTCATACGATCAATGTCATAACATTCAGTCATGACATTCACCTTCACTTAAACTTGCTTTTCAGCTTGCCCTGCTGAACACTTCTGTAGAATCTTCTTCATGACAGTAGAAACAAATGTTTTATAGTTCCCTAAGATCCTTTTTATGAACACCAATGCACTTTGTTCCTAATGAATCACTTTGGCCTGCACATACTGATGAGGTATATCCAAAGGACCAAAACACTTATGTCAAGAGACATAACATAGTAGCCCCTGTTGTACCAGAAATTGATGTCATGACCCTTAGTTTGACATCCATGATAGAAGTTCTGTCATCAACTCCTGCTGCACCAGACAACGATGTCATGACATTGTGATTAAAAACACATGACAGCAGTTCTGTCACCACAGCAGATAGAGATGTTATAATATCCTGCTTAACATCAGTGCAGAATCATGTTTTACCAAAATTTAGCCAATCATAGAACCATGGACAATTCTATATCATAGAATCATGGAACTAACACAGTGCATAACTCGCGCTGGGAAGATACTTTATGAAGAAGATGGGGCTACAGGTGGAGGCTCGGTATATCAACACAAAAGAGTTCCTCGAGTGTAGCATTCGCGAGAAGGCTCTTAAGCTCTTGGGTAGCTTCCTACTTCTTCTTATTATATTTGAAATGCTTGTCCTTTCATGTGCTGATGTGCTCGTTGCTTTTGCAGGTAATATGTCTTCTGTATAGGAGCGGATGGTGAAGAATGCCCATGGAAAGATGAAGGGCGACATGGCCATAGGAAGAAGTCATCTCAGTAAGCGAGCGACTCCTTCCCATATAGGGTCGGGGACTTCCTGGTCCATCCCGCCAGCCACTCAAATGTCTCCTCTGCACGTGAGTTCTAGGCTCAAGCGTTCATGCCTGAATGACATCATGGATCTCAGCAGGGAGAGAGAGAAAAGCAAGTTTGAGCTGCCTCCTTGCCTACACAATATGAAGTTCTTCGAGGGGTCATCTCTATCTATTCCTCGGGCAGAGTCTCTTAAGCTCGAGGAAATGGACCGTCCCAGCAAGCGGGCTATGCTCGCGCAGGATGCCCCTGCCTTGATGAGGATCCTAGAGATGGTGGTGGTATACACTCAAGACGGTTCTCAGCACGAGTCTGAGTTGAAGAAATCTCAGGCTGCGATGGAATCCCTGGAGGAGAATGTCAAGAAACTCAGGTTGCGATGCACACTCGCGACTCTTGTGGCCGCTTTATGTTGATGTGTATTGCTTTGTATGTTTAATTATATTTTGTCTAACTTTTTCTAAGTGTCATACGTAGTCCAACACTAGTCGTATGAGATAACTTATTAATTAATTGTTATGTTTCGGGTATGCTCGACAAACGATGTTCGCCAATACGGGGAACTGGTCGAAAGGCCTAGGTTGTTTCCCGGCAGGGGAGAGGAGCTCAGGTCGCATTCGTGGCTTGAGTTTGCAGCGTGAACTTCCCATCACGAGCTAGGGGTTCTTCCGTTCATGGTACTTTGGCGACGGAGGGCTCGGTCGAGGAACCATTGTCGTGTACTGGTTAAGTTTCTCTTTGACTAAACCCTGCTTAGATCCATGTTGGTGGTGCAACTCTTGTACCTGGGTGGTGAAGGGTAAGATAGTCGTCCCATAGTTCCTCCTGTTCGGTGAAGGGCAAGTGTAGGGGGGCCAAGAGGAAACTTCAACCCAAGATGAAATCCAACACGTGGAGCAATGAGCTTTCCCTGGTTTATGTTTTTGGCCTACGTGCCACCTATTTATTTGTAATTTGTTTTATGGGACTTGGCCTTGTTGTATTGTAACATGTACACTCGCGGCCCTTGTGGCTACTTTATGTTGATATGTATTGCTTTGTATGACCCAGATAAACAAGATGGCAAGATAGTCGTTCTAGAGTTCCTCCTGTTCGATGAAGGGCAAATGCAGGGGGTTCAAGAGGAAACTGCGACCCAAGGTGAAATCCAACAGGTGGAGCAATGAGCTTTCCCTGGTTTATGTTTTTGGCCTACGTGCCACTTGTTTATCTATAATTTTTTTTGTGGGGCTTGGCCCAATGTATTGTAACATGCACACCCGCGACCCTTGTGGCCGCTTTATGTTGATATATATTGTTTTGTATGTTTAATTATACTTTGTCTATTTTTTTCTAAGTGTCACACGCAATCCAATGCTAATCGTATGCGATAACTTAGTAATTGATTGTTATGTTTCGGGTATGCTTGACAAACGATGTTCGACAGTGCAGGGAACTGGTCGAAAGCCCTGGGTTGTTTCCGGGCAAGGGAGTGGAGCTTGGGTCGCGTTCGTGGCCTGAGTTCGCAGCGTGAGCTCCCCATCATAAGTTGGGGGTTATGTCGTTCATGGTACTTTGGCAATGAAGGTTTCGATCGAGGAACCGCTGTCGTGCACGGGTTAAGTTTCTCTTTTACTAAACCCTGCTTAGATCTATGTTGGTGGTGCAGCTCTTGTACCTGGGTGCACGCCTATTGCTGGTACTTGTGCTCGTCACGTGGGCGAGACATGCCGACAGTAAGGGCCTTATCTGTAATATTGTTTCAGCTTTTTGGCGTTCCATGGTCGAGCTAATTCTTCCCCGGTGAGGTATTCTCGGTAGTAGGCCCCATTCTCTGTTTTTTCTCTAACACGTTATGGTTCTTCCCAGTTTGCGGCGAGCTTTCCTTTGCATGAATCTTTGCAATTCCTCCTTAGGACGAGGCTGCCTACTTGGAACTCCCGTCGTATAACCTTGGCGTTGTGCCTGATTGTGATTTTTTGTTTAAGTAAGTCCTCGCGGAAGGATGCTCCTGATCGAACCTCTTCGACGAGATCGAGCTCCTCCCTCAGGGCCTCGATGTTCATTTCTTCGTCCAAGGGTGCTTCAGTCCGTATGGAGGGCACGTGGGCCTCGATGGGGATTACCTCCTCTGTCTCGTATGCTAGGCGAAAAGGGGTTTCCCCGGTTGAAAAATGGGGCGTAGTGCGGTAGGCCCTGAGTAGGACATGCAGCTCCTCGACCCACTACCTCTTTGTTTTGTCCAGCCTTCACTTGAGGCCCCGTAGGATTACTATGTTTTATGCCTTGGCTTGCCCGTTAGTCTGAGGATGCTCGATGAACACAAAATATTGTTTAGTACCTAGTTGGGCGACGAACTCCTGGAACTTTTTGTCCGTGAACTGTGTCCCGTTATC
Source organism: Lathyrus sativus (assembly GCA_963859935.3). Classification (NCBI taxonomy): domain Eukaryota; kingdom Viridiplantae; phylum Streptophyta; class Magnoliopsida; order Fabales; family Fabaceae; genus Lathyrus; species Lathyrus sativus. The sequence continues at coordinate 654,165,710 of OZ012735.1, forward strand.
TGTGACGATTGCTTGAGGAATGTCGAAGCAGGCAAAGTTGTTCCTTTTGTAGAAATGAAGTATGTTGTGGGTCATTATTTTGGCCAGAACCTCGACCTCTTTCCACTTGGTGAAGTAGTCTACGCCTACTATCAAATACTTGTTCTGGTTTGAACCTGTGACAAATGGTCCAAGGATGTCTAGGCCCCACTATATGAATGGCCACGGGGAGGACATTTCCTTGAGCTCATTGAGCGTTTCCGAATGCATGTCCCTGTGACATTGACATTTGTCACACCTCTTCATGTGTTACCTTGTGTCGCTTTGCATGGTCGGCCATTAGTAACCTAACCAAAGAGCTTTCCTCGCGAGAGATCTCCCATTGAGGTGTTGGGCACTGATTCCTTCATGAATCTCGCGTAAGACGTGGGGGACCATTTCTTCTTTGATGCATTTGAGGAGGGGTATGGAGAATCCCCGCATGTACAGCTTGTTTTCGACCAGAACGTAGCAGCAAGCTCTACACCTTACTACGCTGGCCTCCTTGGGGTCGAATGGTAGTCATCCTTTGTGAGGTAATTGTATACTGGGGTCATCCAGCAATGGTTGTTGCTGACAACGTTCACGTCGAGGGTCATGGACGCTCTCTCAATGCTAGGTCGTGGGAGTATTTCCTGGATGACGAATTTGTTCCCCTCTTTCTTCTTCGTGCTTGCTAGTTTTAATAAGATGTTTGCCCAAACATTGTGTTCGCGGGGAACGTGTTTTACTTATACGGTGGTGAACTTTGTCATATCCTCCAAGATGACACCTGTCTTGCTCCCTGCTGAGCTGGATGCTCCATCGACAAATATGATCCACTTGCGAGCACCCCCGTTAGGGTGGTCGGGGAAGGTCATTTCTCTTGCGACGAAATTAGCTAGAGCTTGCACCTTAAGGGTCTTTCTACTTTCATATTGGATGTCAAATTCGGATATCTCCAGCGACCATTTGAGCATCCTGCCGGCCATATCTAGACGACCTAATAGTTGCTTTACAGTTTGGTTCGTGCGTACCACGATTGTGTGGGCCAGAAAATAGTGCACCAGTCTTCTCGCATCATTAATAAGGGCGAGGGACACCTTTTCTATTTGTTGGCACCTTAGTTATGGCCATTGCAATGCCTTTCTTGTGAAATAGATGGGTTTCTGCCCGTCAGGAGTTTCACAAATCAAAGCGACACTTATAGCCTCGGTTTCAATGACGAGGTGGAGATAAAGAGTTTCCTCGTTTTCTGGTTGGTAGAGGACTGTTGTTTTTAATAGAGCTTTCCTGAAGTGGAGGAGTTTGAAAAAAGGGAGGGTGTGTTGAGCAGACTTGGCCACGAAGCGGGAAAGCGATGCGAGTATCATGTTGAGGCATTAGATAGAATTTTTTGAGTTCGGTGTGGGGAACTCGGAGAAGGCTCTGAACTTGTCGGGGTTGGCTTTAATTCCTCGTCCATATAGACTTCGAGCATGTCCCCGACTTCTCCTGGAAAGACTTTGTTCATCATCCTTTGGTAGGTAGCGCCAGCATTCTTCAAGTCGAAGGGCATTATGTTGTAGTAATAGTTGCCCAATTCGATCATGAAGGCCATGTACCTTTTGTCGCTTTTTGCCATGGGTATTTGGTTATAGCCCGAATACGCGTCCATGAAAGATAACAATTTAAAACCGATAGAATTATGAACTAGTTTATCTATGTTGAGGAGGGGGGATATGCGTCTTTAGGGCAGGCCTTATTAAGATCGGTATAGTCAATGCACATTCTCCATTTTCCATTATTCTTTTTAACGAGTACAACATTGGACAGCTAAGTGGTGTACTTGGCTTCCGAGATAAAGTTCTTCTTTAGGAGGTCTTTTACAGCCTGCTCGGCAGCCTCTGTCTTCTCCGGGGACTGTTATCGTCTACGTTGAGCTATTGCCCTAACGGCGGGGTCGATAGTGAGGTGGTGACAGGCCACATCAGGGTCTAGCCCGGGCATCTCCGTGGCACTCCATGCGAACAAGTCTGCATTCTCCCGGAGGTAGGCTCTTAGTTGTTTCCTTGCAAGCTCGGGGATACCGGTCCCAATCTTCACTCCTCGCTTGGGGTCATCGCCGAGTAAGATAAGTTCGAACTCTCCATCCAGAATTGGGCGCGTCGGATGGACAGTTTTGCCGCTACTGGAGGGGTTGCTCGAGGATGACTGGATTTCTTTCCCCTTTGCCTTCTATATCTTCTGGTCATCTTCATAGAAGTGGCTGTCAAGGTAGATGGAGTCGACGCGAGGCAGCAGCTTTGTCTCTTCGGCACTGCTGGGTAGAGAAATCTAGCTAGGAGTCTTTGCTCTGGCGGCGATGGTATTCATCCCCTGGGAGGCCGCTTCAAAACACCTTCTCGCGGCTTCAATGTCTCCGTGTAGAGTCTCAATGAGGCCCTTTGAAGTATAGTATTTCATCTTCAAATGCACTGTTGAGGGCATGACCACCAATTCGGCCAGAGTTGGCCGACCAAAGATGCACTGGTATAATGACGAACAATCGATGACCAGGAATTAGACCTTGATTGACCTGGCCATATCAGCGGACCCGAAAGTTACGATCAACTCCAAGTAACCCCACAACTTTGTCACCAAACCATTGAAACGCTGCAAGTCAGAGCCTACGTAGGGTGTCAGACGTGATCCTTCCAACTGGAGGGTGGAAAACAGCTAGGAATACATAATATCAACTAAGCTGCCCTGTTCGACGAGGATTCGTCAGACGTCAAAATTTTCCATTTGGGCTCTTACGAGCAGAGGGATGCTGACGTTGGGGGCTCCACCGAAGAGCTCCTCGCGGTAGAAGTAGATGGGAACAGACTCCCCCCGGACTCTATCGGTGGTGGAGTTCTGAATCGAGCTGTTGCTAATAAGATGCTCGAATTTTCTTTTGACGGATCCTACCGTCACTTTGTTATAGCCTCCTCTGGAGATGACCATGATGGAGGGGAAAGTCTCCCACGGACTGTGCGTGGAAACATATGCAGGGGCGCTGAGCTCCTCGAGGATATGAAAATCTTCAGGCTGTAAGATGCTCATAGCAACCTGAAGGCTGACTTCCTCGGGGGAAGGTACCTCTTCCTCGACCTTCTAGGATTCATGGGCGTCTGGCCGAGGAGCATCTTTTTTTGACAAACTGCTTCAGATGTCCTTCCCTGATAAGTATCTCTATGGCATCCTTTAGGTGGATGTAGTCGTCGGTCATATGGTCGTGGCTCTTGTGGAACCAGCAATATTTCGACTTGTCAGTGTTGGGTTTGAATGGTATCTGCTTCAGGAACTGGACTCCTGCCTACCGGAATTCTGAGTTGGCGCATTCAGAAAGAATTTTCTCCCTTGAAAATGCTAGGGAAGTCTATTCGTGGAACCGGCCGGAGGGATCTTTGTTGTCCTGGGGCTCTCGGGTACGGTCTTCTCGTTTTTTTATCTCCCCGACGGGATGTCGAGGGCTCGTCAGACCTAGAGGTTCGGGCATTCTCCCTGTTCCTAGAATCACGGGCAGAGCTGGTGGCTTCCTTCTCTTCATACTAAATGTACACTTGTGCTTTGAGGAGGAAAGCGTCTAGAATTGTTGGGGCCGGATGCCCACGGCTTTAACAAATTTGGTGCAGGGACGAAGCCCACGCTCGAGTAGAAACTTTTTCATGTCACGGTTGTAGAAACCTGGACGACCTCCTTATTAAACCTTTCGATGTAGGATCGTAGGGGTTCATCTCTCCCTTGAATGATGGTCTCAAGGGAGGCTTCGGTCTTCGAATGGTGGCGAGAGGTCATGAAGTGTCTAGAGAATAGTCTCCCCAGTTGTCTCCATGAGGCGATGGAATCGTCAGGGAGTCCTTTGTACCACGTCATCACCCCTTTCTTGAGTATGGTCGAGAATAACCTGCATTTGGTAGTGCCTTGAACGCCGTGGTAATCGAGCAGCGCATCAATATTTTCGATGTGCTCGTCGGGGTCTGTTGTACCATCTTATGTTCCCAGAGAGGGGGGTTTCTTCAGTCCCTTCGGCAGGCGCATGGCCATAATCTCTTAAGAAAATGGGCCGCGAGGCTCATCGTCACTACTGCTACTGGTCTAAGACGGGGAGCGAGCGTCCTGTCTGTACGTAGGATGTCGGTCTCGTCAGGGAGACGGGGTTCGTGCTCGGCCCTTGGATATGAGCGGAGGCAAACATTGGAAGTCTGTGTGGTGGCCTCTTCTGGTCCTCTTGGGTTGTGGGGAATGCTGGTTCCAAAGAGAGATGTTGTCGCGCTTGTGGATGGTTAGGGTCTCTAGAGGTGTCTGACGATTTCTCTCATGCCGGGGAGGGGGACTCCATGGTCTCTGATGCTCCTTCCTCGACGGCGGGGATCTTGGACGACTGGACTCTTCTAATGCTCCAATCCTCGCGTTTTGGTTAAGGATTAGGAGGTTGGTCTTGTTGAGAATCTCGAGGAGGGCAGCCATGGTCGGGTCAGCGCTGGGCGGAACTAGGACTGACAGGTGTTGCAGGACTTCGCTGTGATCTATGCGAACAGGGGGTGGAGAAGTTGTAGCTTTGTTCCTTTGTTAGAGGACGTCACTGCCACGAGAGGTGGTAGCTCCGTCAGTGTCAATCTTGTTGATGGGGAGGAAAACAGAGTTGCGAGCATCAAGAGTGTTGTCACGACTGGCCATGATCGGGATTTTGAAGAATTATTTTGGTCTCGTATCTACGAAAAGAGAAAAGACGGGGATAACAAGTTTCCCATAGATGACGCCATTGATCTTACTGGTTAATTAGAACTTGAGGTGGGTTAAAGACAATCGTCTGTTATGCTGGGTGTGAAAGAAGAGAAAGGGTGTACCTGCAAGGCACTCCGATGGTAAGTAAGAATCGGGAAAGAGAGCGAGAGAGAGAGAGAGAGAGAGAGAGAGAGAGAGAGAGAGAGCAAGTACAAAATATGAGTATATCAGGGTGAATATTGGATACCTGACCCTCTCGAATGAGAGGGTTTTTATAGTGCCCCTAGCACTTTGCCATTGGTCTCTATTTTCGGGGTGAGATAATTGTTTCCTAGAGAATAGGTAATTGCCAGAACTAGCCGTTAGAACGGGCAGACATGCCCATAACTAACCGTTGCTATGGGCAGGGGCGTAGTTACAGGCACAGACGTCTTGGCTGTTTTTGGATGGTGGAACCGTGCGTGACGGGCAAAGATTGACGAGGAGAAGTGTTGTGGCCAAGGGTAAACTGGTCAGCCTCCCTTGTTGGAGGGGCAGAAATGTAAATTCTCTCCCCAAAATGGTTGGACTTAGGCAATTGGTTCGTTCTGGGAGTAGAAGTGGATTGGGCCATGCCTAGCCATTGGGCCAGTCCGGAACATATATACTCTTTCATTTATACACTATTATTGTTTTACAAAAAAAATACAAGCCAACAAAAATAAAAACAACAATCACAACAGTAATGAAAAATAACAATAACAATAATTAATACCTCTCTAACAATTGAGTTCATAAATAAATAAATAAATTATGAAAGATATAACCACAATTTTACTAAATAAACGTTGTAAAAGTGATGTATAATATCACATTTTTTCTTTCTAACCATAATGAAATGCAATATTTTTTACTATATAAGTGAAAGTATTTGTCATTTAGTACATAGCAATCGTTTCTCTAAAATAAAAATCCTAACATATTTCATTCTTCTCTCTCATAACACAACCCTAACATCCATGTGACTCTTTAAACTTTCTTAAACCTTCAGATTCGTCTTCACCAATCGCTATGACACTCTTTAAACATATTTCAGGTTCATTCATTAAACTTATGCTTCGATTTTGTTTATATTTCTTGTTAAAAATGGGTTCTCATTTTTTTATTTGGTGAATGTTTTCATTTTTTCAGATTTGTCTTCACCATCTTAACAAAGTGTATACTTTGGCTATGATACATATGGTTTGTGTAGCTATGAAGAAAAATACAAGAAGTATGAAGTTATTGCGTTAACTTCATTCACCTTATACTTCTTCTTCATAGTTTCATAAACTAGATAAAAATTATAATCTGTTCCAGATCCACATTAGTTTAAAAAAATGTGTGTTCTTTAAACATTACATAATATCTTATATTGTTGTATGTTGTTGTTGTATGTTGCTATTGTTGTTCTTGAACCTTATTTTGTTGTATGTTATTGTTGAACCTTATTTTGTTCTTTAAATTCTTAAAACATTAATCAACAACAACAACAACATAACACCATACAACAAAATAAGGTTCAAGAACAACAATAGCAACATTGTTAAGTCACAAGAAATAAACTTCTTATGACTTAGCAATGTTTTGTTCTTTAAATTCTCAAAACATTACATAATATCCTGTGTTGTTGTATTTTGTTGTATGAAGTTGAGTTTATTATATGATATGTAGATTGTTTGTTTCACTAACTCTTCACTGAAAATACATTCCATTTAAATTGACATAGAAACTTATAATCTGAAAATTTAGTTTTATTTGAAAGCCAACTTATATCAATCAATGTTTTCCGAATTACATATGTCTCATTGTTCATCTTAGTCTGTTTAACTTATAGAATGTGGGCCAATGATATGATTCCTTAAACACATCCATATCTTGTCTTATATTTTAATTTAAATAACAACAATTTGGTTGTTGTTGTGGTCTGTGCTTCTTCAGAAGTACAGAGAATCCAGGTGTGTAGCTAGCTTGGATTGTGGCGAGTCGAGTCGTAGGGATGCTCTGATTCGTAACACGAGGCTTTAGGGAGTTATTTGTTTTCTACTGATTATGTGTGCTCCTGTGGCGTATCATGTTTTGTTGAATCTTTTTGGTGAATATGTCTTGTGTATTTTGGGCAGACTCTAATAATTGTTTATTTTAAATTGCTATTTATTTTTTTATTTTATTTTTGGGAACGGGGTGTTATAAGTTGGTATCATAGCAGGTTGGTCCGGCCGGTCAGTGTAGTAGTTGAGTATGTCTGTAGGATAGAGTTTTCTTTTCTGTTAACCTGGCATTGTTGGTGTTGAGCAGTATGGCGGGAAGGAATGATGTTGCGTTGGCTACGGCTATGCAAGCGATGGCGCAGGTGGTTGCTAATCAGAACCAAGCTGTGGGTGCGCAATTCAGGGATTTGGCGCAGTTTCAGAGTAACAAGCCGCCGACGTTTCAAGGAGGGATCTTGGAACCGGAAGCTGCACAGAAGTGGCTGAAGGCGATTGAGAAGATTTTCAGGACAATGGGATGCAGCGATGAGCAGAAAGTGAGGTTTGATACCCACATGTTGGAAGGTGAAGCGGAAGCTTGGTGGGACAACAGTCGCCAGAGATTGGAGACTGCAGGAACTGCAATTACTTGGGATGTGGTTCGAACTGGTTTTCAGGAGAAGTATTTTCCGGAGGATATTCGATGTGTAAAGGAAATAGAGTTTCTGGAGCTGAAACAGGGCAGTATGAAGGTGGCTGAGTATGCCGCTAAGTTTGAAGAGCTGGTGCAGTATTGTTCTCACTACAATAATGACGGAGCGATGACCTCCAAATGTTTGAAGTTTGAAAATGGGATGCTTCCTGAAGTTAAGATGGGAATCACTTTTCAAAAGATCAGGGATTATCCCGAGCTGATAAGCAGAAGCAAGATTTATGACAATGATAACCGAGCTAGGATTGCGCATTACAAGGCTGCAAATGACCGTAAGGGTAAGCAGAGGTTTGGTGGTACTCCTTGCAGTGTTCCTGCTGATAAGGGGAAGTTTAAGGCTGCTTCTGATAAGAAGCCCAGAGAAGGGAGGGCGTTCGCTGGTGGGAAGTGTTTCCGGTGTGGTGGTGCGGGTCATCGTGCCATTGATTGTTCTTAGGAAGCAAAAAAGTGTTTCAAGTGTGGTAAACTGGGCCATTTGATGGCTGATTGTCGAGTCGCTATGCCTACCTGTTACAACTGTGGTGAGAAGGGCCACATCAGTATGCATTGCGAGAAGCCGAAGCCGTCTCAGGTGTCTCAGACCAATGGTAAAGTGTTTGCGGTAGCGGGAACTCAAGCTGCTAGTGAGGATCGTTCTATTCAAGGTACTTGTTTCATCAATAATGTTCCCTTGTCTTTTATTATTGATACGGGTGCAACCCACTCGTTCATCTCTGTTGATTGTGTGAAGAGGTTAGGTTTGGTGCCGACTACTCTTGAGCGGCGGGTGACTATTGAGACTCCCTCTATTGGTTCAGTGACTACTTCTTTGGTGTGTTTGAAGTGTCCACTGACTATCTTTGGTAGAGATTTTGGGGTGGATCTGATTTGCTTGCCGCTTGGTAAGTTGGATGTTATTCTGGGTATGAATTGGCTGGAGTTCAACCGAGTCTACATCGATTGTTTTCGGAAGGTGTTGTTGTTTCTTACTCCAGAAGAAGAAGCTTTGGTAGATTCCTTGTCTAGTAAGGAATTGAGGATTTTGTTGGAAGGTGAGGCTAAAATGTTTTCTTTATTTACATCATTATCTGTTGACAGCAAAGCGTCATTGGAAGAGTTGGCGGTGGTGAATGAATTTCCTAAAGTGTTCCCTGATGATATTACAGAGTTACCTCCAAAGAGAGAATTTGAGTTTAGCATTGATCTTGTACCTGGTACGAGGTCTATATCTATGGCGCCGTACAGGATGTCGGCAGTGCAATTGGTTGAACTGAAGTCTTAGATTGGAGAGTTGTTGGATAGGAAGTTTATCAGATCCGAGTAAAAGAAGGTGATATTCAAAATACGGTGTTTAAAACTCGATATGGACATTACGAGTATGCGGTGATGCCTTTTGGAGTGTCTAATGCGCCGGGAGTATTCATGGAGTATATGAACCGGATCTTCCATTCTTATTTGGATCAGTTTATTGTTGTGTTCATTGATGATATACTGATTTATTCGAAGTCCGAGGAAGAGCATGCAAGACATTTGAGAATTGCTTTGCAAGTGTTGAAGGATAATAAGTTGTTTGCGAAACTGTCTAAGTGTGAGTTTTGGTTGAAGACGGTGAGTTTCTTGGGCCATGTGATATCTGGTGATGGTATATCGGTAGATCCATCAAAGGTGAGTGCAGTATTGCAGTGCGAACCACCGAAGATAGCGATGGAAGTTAGAAGCTTTTTGGGCTTGGCAGGTTATTATCGAAGGTTTATCGAAGGTTTTTCTACTTTGGCGTTGCCATTGACTCAGTTGACGAGGAAGAACCAAGTTTTTATGTGGGATGCCGCTTGTGAATAGAGCTTTATGGAATTGAAGAAGAGATTGACTACGACACCGGTGTTAGTGTTGCCGACTCCGAACGAACCGTTTGTGGTGTACTGTGATGCGTCTAAGATGGGATTAGGCGGAGTTCTTATGCAGAATGGTAAGGTGGTGGCATATGCTTCGCGGCAATTAAGGGTGCATGAGTGGAATTATCCCACTCATGATCTTGAATTGGCTGCGGTAGTTTTTGTGTTAAAGATCTGGAGGCACTATTTGTATGGTTCAAGGTTTGAGGTGTTCAGCGATCATAAGAGTCTGAAGTATTTGTTTGATCAAAAGGAGCTAAATATGAGACAGAGAAGATGGTTGAAATTCTTGAAGGATTATGACTTCAGTTTGAGTTATCATCCAAGAAAGGCAAATGTGGTAGCAGATGCTTTGAGTAGAAAAGCGATTCATATGTCGGCTATGATGGTGAAAGAGATGGAGCTTATTGAGCAGTTCAGAGATTTGAGCATAGTTTGTGAGACTTTGGCAGATTGCGTGATGTTGGGCAAGTTGCAAGTGAACAACGACTTCTTGGATATGATTAGAGAGGGTCAAAGGCTAGATGTGAAGCTAGTGGGTTTGATGTCTGGAGTGGGAAGTGACTTCAATAGTGATTTCAAGTTGGATAGTGCAGGTGTGCTAAGATTCCGAGGCAGGATTTGTGTGCTGGATAATGATGATCTGAAGAAGTCAATTCTGAGTGAAGGACATTGTAGTAGTCTGAGTATTCATCCGGGAGCTACGAAGATGTACCACGATTTAAGAAAGATGTTTTGGTGGTCAGGTATGAAAAAGGATATAGCTCAGTTTGTTTACGCCTGTTTGACGTCGCAGAAGTCAAAGGTGGAACATCAGAGACCCTCGGGATTTATGCAACCGTTGGAAATTCCGGTTTGGAAGTGGGATTTTATCACCATGGATTTTTTTACAGGATTGCCGAACACGGCAAGATGATTTGATGCCATTTGGGTAATTGTGGATCGGCTTACGAAGTCTGCACATTTTATGCCGATTAATATAAGTTTTCCGTTGGAGAAGCTGGCAGAGATTTATATTCGGGTGATTGTGAAGCTTCATCGTGTGCCGGCAAGTATTGTGTCGGATAGAGATCCGAGGTTCACTTCAGAATTCTAGAAGACTTTGCAGGAAGCTTTGGGTACTAAGTTGAAGCTGAGTTCGGCTTATCATCCACAGACTGATGGTTAATCAGAGAGGACTATTCAGACTCTGGAGGATTTGTTACGGGCTTGTGTGTTGGAAAAAGGTGGTGCGTGGGATACTCATTTGCCATTGATTGAGTTCACGTACAATAACAGTTACCATTCCAGTATCGGGATGACACCGTTTGAGGCTCTTTATGGTAGAAGGTGTCGAACTCCTCTGTGTCGGTATGAGACAGGTGAGAATGTTGTGTTGGGACCAGAGATTGTGCAGCAGACTGCTGAGGCTGTTCAGATGATTCGTGTGAAGATGAAAGCATCTCAGGATAGGAAAAAGAGTTATCATGATGATCGTAGAAAAGAGTTGGAATTCAGTGAAGGTGATCACGTGTTCTTGAGAGTTAACCCAGTGACTGGTGTAGGTCATGCATTGAAATCCAAAAAGATGGATCCGAAGTTTATTGGGCCGTATCTAGAATTGTTTCCATCAGGTATTTTCGAGGACGAAAATAATTAAATTGGGGGAGAGTTGTAACGCCCATTTTAATTATCTAGTTTTTCTGTGTTATTTTATTTTCGACGTGTTTTGTGGGGGTGTTTGAGTCTGATCGTGTGTAGCTCTTAAGTTGGAGATTGATCGATGATCTTGGACATTAATATTAATAATATAATTATTATTGATAATAATATAAAAGTAATGATAATAATATTATTATTATTAGTAATATTATTGTTATTATTATTATTATTAATAATAATAAAATTGGGATAAGAAAATAGGAATAAGAGGAATTTGGATTAAGGGGCTGTTTGGGAATTTGGAAATAAAAAGGAAAAACACGTTGGGAGAAGAAGGAAAAACAAGAACACGATCGGAGAAGAGGAAAATTGGAAGGAAGAAGAACTCGGTCGATTGGAGCAAGAGGAAGCTAGGAGTCATCATTGGAGCAAGAGTTTCATCAACTGTTCGAGTTATTGAGGTAGGGGGGAGAATCGGGTCGAATTCGGTAGTTGCATGAATTCTAGGTAGAAGGGGATTTCCTTAACCCCATAGGTTCTGATGATTGTGTTTGATTGTATTGTTGAATTTCTGATTTGTGATAGCATGATGAGCTGGTTGGATGTGATGTAAAGTGATTGTTTGGTGATTTGGGGCTTCCGGGTAGTTTATCATTTTAATCCAGAAATGCGTTAATCGGTAGAGCTGAGGTTTTAATCGGGTGGAATCTGGAATACATTATGTAGCTAAGTTGCATTAGTGTTGTGGGAACTGGTTTGAGTTAAATCGGGTGATTTCAGAGAGTTTTACTGATTCTGAACAGTGGGGTTTTTGTGAAATCGCAGACATTCGCCAGCACTTTCGCTAGGCGAACGAATAGCGAACATTCGCTGATGTTTCGCTAGGCGAACTGGGTAGCGAGTGCTCCCATGTAGCCACTATCTGCCTTCGCTAGGGAGTTCGTTGGGCGAACGAGTAGCGAGTCTTCGCTGATGCTTCGCTAGGTGAGTGAGCCATCGAGCATGACAGTAGTTGTGTTTTTAGTGCTGTTCTGTTTCGTTCTCTGGTGTTATTGGACCCTTGTTGGTCATGACTGAATATGAGATTGATAGTGAACTGTGGAGAGTATACGTATGGGGTTGGAATATGATTTCCTTGATTATTCGTGTAATTATAATATTTGCATTGAGGTTTATCATATATGTATGATGTATGAATGTGGTGATGTGTGAGATATACATATGATGGAATGATAAAATGTGATCAGGAGGATCGTGTGCACTGGGTGTGTTGTGTTTGCTGTGTGCATTGGTGTCTTGCATAACATTATGGTAGGTATAGATCATTGCTCGGATGGAGTGTATGTGATGTATCATGAGTTTGATTGTATGGGCTCAAGAGGAGCGTGGTAGGGATAGATCATTGCTCGGATGGAGTGTATGTGATCTATCCTGAGTTTGATTGTATGGGCTCAAGAGGAGTGTGGTATGGATAGATCATTTCTCGGATGGAGTGTATGTGATCTATCCTGAGTTTGATTGTTTGTGCTCAGGAGGAGCATGGTAGGGATAGATCATTGCTCGGATGGAGCGTATGTGATCTATCCTGAGTTTGGTTGACGAACCAGTGAGTCGGTACCGCATATCATGGTGTTGTGTTGCATATTTTTGCATTGTTATGTGTGTTGTGTTAGTGTGGGACAGTAGATTCGGGTTGATGTATGTGAAATGATATTTGTATGATTTACTGCCTTTTATTCATATATATTATTACCGTTATATTTTGATTGTGATTTCTCACCCCTTTGGTTGTTGTTGTGGTCTGTGCTTCTTCGGAAGTACAGATAATCCAGGTGCGTACCTAGCTTGGATTGTGGCGAGTCGAGTCGGTAGGGATGCTCTGATACGTAACACGGGGCTTTGGGGAGTTATTTGTTTTCTGCTGATTATGTGTGCCCCTGTGGCGTATCATGTTTTGTTGAATCTTTTTGGTGAATATGTCTTGTGTATTTTGGGCAGTTGGCCGTGTATGATGTACATGATGTTTATATGTATATATATATATATATATATATGGATGTTGTAACATCCACTATAACATAGACTACTGCAGTTAATAATAAGCTGTAAGTAGAAGCAGTAAATAACACAGTAATTGTTCACCCAGTTCAGTGTCAACAACACTTACATCTGGGGGCTACCAAGCCAGGGAGGAAATTCACTATTAGCAGAATTAATTCAGAGTCAAACAACCTAGTTTGCACTCCTCACTTAAAACCTACCCAATCACACTTCTGCCTAGAGACACTCTAGATCTGAGTATACCCACTCACTCCCCCCAATCACCTCTGTGATATCAACGCACAATTACAGAACAGTTATGGAGATACACTCCAAAAACACACCTTAATCTTGCTTAAAAGCTTTGATCATGTGATACACACTCTGGCTTAATAGCTTTGAGTGACACAACAACTTAGAACCTACCTCACCAATGCAGCATACAGTTGCTTGGTGTACAAGTATTCCTAAGACACACTTCACACGTGAAGAACAAAACTTCTTCACTCACACGGGCTCTTAGCAGGAACTCTCTAATCTTCTGTCAAGAGCTGCACTTCTAGGATTGCTCCTTTTGTTATTTATAGCAGCACTCTGTCCTTGGGCCTTGCTGTAGAAATTAGGTTTACCCAAATCTCTCTTCAAAAAGCTGCACTTACCAATTAGGTCAGGTACATTTAATTTCGCCAGGGCTTTTAAAATGTTTCCTGACTTCCATCTTGAGCTTCTATAAAGTTTCCTGAATTCTAGCCTGAGCTTCCTCATTTTGAATAACAGAAAACTAAACCTGCGCACCTGATGTCATACAATCAGTGTCATGACATTCAGTATGACATCCAACTCAACTTACTACTTACCCTGCATATTGTGTGTCACATCATTAGTTATGACATCCATACATACTCTAATGTTTTGCCACAAAATGCAGCCAATCAGAAGCACTTACAAACTCCCCCTTTGGCAAATTTTTGGCTAAAACACCCTGTTAACAGAGTTTACAAGCAGCAGAAGTCTAGCATATAACCTTTTATGCAGGTAAGCTACTAACACCCTAGTAGAGTTATATATATTCGCACAATTAGCTCTCAGCTTCTCAGGATCAACCTGTCACACACATACCATCTGTTAGTCAGCACTTACAGATGTCACTGATTGTTGAGTAACATATCAGAAGTTACTCCCCCTCAACTGATGCATATCACACTAGCTGTACAAACCTGCAGACACCCTGCAGTCACACATATTCATCCAGCCTACTCTGGATGTTATGAAATTCAGGATGACATTCTGAAGCGCACTTGCTGTGGAACAACCTGTGCTACTCCCCCTGAAGAGATGCACAACATTCTGCAATCATCCTGCAGATACACACAGCACTAGCAGCTATAGAGCTACTAGGTTCCATCAAGGAACACACATATATCTAACATACATTCCTATACTCATTAGGAACTCACACACCATTAATAGCATAAGTTGTTATCACACAAATCAGCAGCAACACACACTTGCTCTAGCAGCACAAGCAAGTCTTCAACCTGTTCTTCAACCTGCTGTTATCTAACAACACTCTCTCCGCCTTTTTAGCCATAAATTAAGATCGAGACTAATCTAATAGCATAGATCATTACATATGTCTGGGGTCATTAATAAAACTGCTCATTAAGAGTATTACAAATTCTTGCTGAGAAAAATCTAACCAAAAAAACTCAAACAAAAAAAAACTTCAAAACAGCAGCACATTTTCCTCATCAGCTCAACAACCTTCTACCTGAGCCATACTGCAATCTATCATCCCACATTATTCCTCTTCCTCAGAGGAACTGGAATCACTGTCATCCGAATCTATCAATGAGATATCCTTATTGATGTCATCAGGGTCATCCTCAGGCATATCAGAATGGTGAGGAGGATCCATGCGAGCCAAGGGAATGGTGATGCCTCGAAAAGGAAGTCCTTTCTTGAGGATATCATTGACAATTTCCCCAAAGGATTTGTCTACGTATGCTGAGCCTTCCCTGTTTTTGATTCGTCTAAGTTCTTCAGCAGTGGGAGGAGGATACTTGCGTTTGGGTTCTTCACCAGTGGGAAGGTCACTTTTTGAGGATTTGGGAGGAGTCTTGGATGAAGAGGCGGCATGATGGAACGACATCTTGTTGCTGAGTGCTGTCTGAGAATTCTATGGAGTGGGGGAGGTAGAGAAAATTATATGCACGTTTGTGTGGAATGGAGAGCTTTTGTGGTCAAGGCCTTGGACTGCATTGAAGTTTTAAAACTCTCACGTGCCAGTAATTTTTATGCGTCCTCATACATGCAAATACCCAATTTCCTCTCAAATTCTCAAATTGAGTAGCATCTAGAGCATTTGTAAAAATGTCAGCCAGCTGTAGTTCTGTGGACACATGTTCCAAGGAGATCACTTTATCTTCCACAAGGTCTCTTATGAAGTGATGTCTTAGATCAATGTGCTTAGTTCTGCTATGTTGAATTGGGTTCTTGGAGATATTGGTAGCACTAAGATTGTCACAATACAATGTCATGACATCCTGAGTGACATTGTTTTCTGTCAACATTTGCTTCATCCAGACCAGCTGAGAACAGCTACTGCCAGCTGCTATGTATTCAGCTTCTGCAGTTGACAATGAGACACAATTTTGCTTTTTGCTAAGCCATGCTATGAGATTATTCCCCAAGAAGAAACATCCACCAGAGGTGCTCTTTCTATCATCAGCACTTCCATCCCAGTCAGCATCACAATATCAAGACAATGTAGGATCACACCCATGAGAGTAAAGTATACCATAATCACAGGTTCCATTCACATATTTGAGAATCCTTTTGACTTGATTTATGTGACTTACCGTAGGGTTTGCTTGATATCTAGCACATACACCAACTGCAAATGCAATATCAGGTCTGTTGGCTGTTATACAACAAGCTTCCAATCATGCTTCTGTACAGGCTTTGATCCACACTAGTACCACTTTCATCTTTTGATAACTTCAGATGAGTAGGTGCAGGTGTTCTTTTGTGACCAGCATTATCCAAGCCAAACTTTTTGACTATGCTTTTGGTATACTTACTTTTGGAGAGAAATATAGACTCCTCTATTTGCTTGACTTGCAGCCCAAGAAAGTAAGTTATTTCTCCATACAAACTCATCTCAAACTCAGATTGCATCTGATTGACAAATTGTTTAACCAATTTCTCAAACATTCCACAAAAGACTATGTCATCCACATAGATTTGAGCAATCATGAGTTTTCCATCCTCATTTTTCACAAAGAGGGTCTTGTCTATTCCTCCTTTCCTGTATCCATGGGTAGTAAGAAACTCAGTCAATCTTTCATACCAAGCCCTAGGAGCTTGCTTCAATCCATAGAGTGTTTTCCTCAACTTGTATGCATGGTCAATCAATTTAGGATCCTCAAATCCCTTTGGTTGTGCGACATATACTTCCTCATTCAGATATCCATTCAGAAAAGCACTCTTCACATTCATCTGGAATAGTTTAAACTTCAGGACGCATGCAATTCCTAACAACAGCCTGATTGACTCAAATCTTGCAACAGGTGCAAAAGTTTCATCAAAATCAATTCCTTCAACTTGAGTATAACCCTGTGCCACTAAACCTTGTTCATCAGACTTGTTCTTGTAAATCCACTTGGTGCCAATGATGTTTGTTCCTTCATGTCTTGGAACCAGTTCCCATACTTCATGCCTTTTAAACTGTTCCAATTCATCTTGCATGTCCTTGATCCAGTATTCATCAGTTAAGGCTTCCTTCATATTTTTGGGTTCAATCTTGGACATAAAACATAAATTTGAGACGACTTCTCTAGCTCTGGTCCTTACCCCACTGTTGAGGTCTCCTATGATAAGATCTTTGGGATGATCTTTCAGGATTCTGATAGAAGGTTCTCTGATGATAGTTTCTGGTTCAGAATCTGGAGTTACAGCTTGAGTATCTTCAGTATTAACTATACCATCAGTTGGTGTCTCAAGCAATGTTCCAACATCCTCTATGACATTGATTTCTTCATACTGATCATCAATGATAACATTAATAGATTCCATCAAGACTTTTGTTCTAGAGTTATATACTCTATAAGCTCTACTGTTGATAGAGTATCCCAGAAAAATGCCTTCATCACTCTTGGGATCCATTTTCCTCCTTTGTTCACGATCTGTCAAGATGTAACACTTGTTCCCAAAAACGTGGAATTACTTCACAGTTGGTTTCCTTCCTTTCCACATTTCATACAAAGTAGATGATGTTCCTTTTCTCAAGGTCACCCTGTTGTGAACATAGCAAGTTGTGTTCACATCCTCAGCCCAAAAATGCATAGGTAATTTCTTTGCATGTATCATGGCTCTAGCAGATTCTTGGATAGTCCTGTTTTTCCTTTCCACTACTCCATTTTGCTAAGGAGTAAAAGGAGAGGAAAACTCATGGCTGATCCCTTCAGATGAGCAGAACTCAGCAAACTTGGAGTTTTCAAATTCCTTGCCATGATCACTTCTGATCCTGACCACACCACATTCTTTTTCTCTTTGGAGTCTGATACATAGCTCCTTAAAGACTTCAAATACATCTGATTTTTCTCTGATGAAGCTTATCCAGGTGTATCTGGAGTAGTCATCCACAACTACATAGGCATACTTTTTACCACCAAGGCTTTCTACTTGCATTGGTCCCATCAAATCCATGTACAATAGTTCCAGAACTCTGAAGGTAATCAGGTGACCAACCCTTGGATGAGATGTCTTAGTTTGCTTGCCTACTTGACAGTCACCACATACCTTTCCTTCATCAATAGTCAGTTTTGGAATTCCTCTTACAGCCTCTTCGGAGATGATCTTTTTCATTCTTCTTAGATGAAGGTGCCCAAGTTTTTGATGCCACAACTTTACCACCTTTTCTTCTCTGGCCATATAGCATGTTGTAGATCTACTAGAGTCCTTAGGCTCCCATAAGTAACAGTTGTCTTTAGATTTACACCCCTTCATTACTTCTTCATTATCACCATTTGTGACCATACATTCTTCTTCAGTGAATTTCACACTTAGCCCTTGATCACAGAGCTGACTAATGCTGATCAAGTTGGTAGTTAGTCCTTTCACTAGCAATACATTGTCCAGGTTAGGTACTCCAGGGCAGTCTAGTTTCCCAACACCTTTGATCTCTCTTTTTGCTCCATCACCAAAAGTCACATAACTAGTGGAATGAGGTTTGATGTCCACCAACAGATTCTTTATTCTAGTCATGTGCTTAGAACAACCACTATCAAAGTACCAGTCTTCTTTAGCTGACACTCTTAGAGAGGTGTGAGCTATCAGACTAACCTCCTTTGTCACCCATTGTTGCTTCTTGGCAGGAGCACTTTGATGAGTGTGGCTAGGATATCCATGCAGTTTGAAGCAAAAAGGTTTTAGGTGACCAAATTTTCCACAGTAATGACACCTCCACCTTTGGAAATTTCTTCTTGTCTGCTTCATGTTCTTGTTCCTCTGATGTTATGACATTGGCCGTGACATCTGGTTTGACCTCTGATTTTCAGACTCTGGTCTCTTGAACCCCAAGATGGGTTTTTGTACACCAACAAAACCCAGTCCAGACATGTCTCCTGCTATCTGACCACTCTATAGAATTTTTTCAAGAGTGTCAGTCCTAGGGTTTAACATCTTGATTGATCTTGTCATCTGCTCAAGTTTACAGTTCAACAGGCTAACCTCAGTGTTGAGTGAGTCTATTGTTGCAAGATGTTCCTTCTTCTCAGCCTTCAACTTCTTAATGATACCTTTTTGATTTTCTCCTTGTTGGCATACCTCTGCACTTTTGAAACACAGTTGTTTGTATGAAGTTGCAAGTTCATCAAAATTCAGCTCATCCTCACTTGAGTTATCATTAGAAGTACATACAGTATTTAGAACAGTAACATCTCTGGCATACTCCTTTTTTGATCCACTTTCAGATTCTCCATCAGACCAGGTTACATTTAGGCCTCTCTTCTGTTTCTTTAGATAGGTGAGGCATTCAGTTCTAATATGTCCATATCCCTCACATTCAAGGTATTGACCTCCTTTTCCTTGATTGAGCTTTTCTGCATGCTTAGCTTTTCTGCTAATGTCAGATGGGATGAACTTGTCACTAGCTCTAACCTTCTTATCTACCCTTTTCATGAGTCTGTTGAATTGTCTCCCAAGCATAGCTATAGCTTCTGAGATATTCTCATTGCTTCCATCATTGTCTTCATCTGAGACCTCTGTTGTATTTGATACAAGAGTTATGCTTTTGTCCTTTTTCTCCACGGCCTGATCACACATTCCCATCTCAAATGTTTGGATATAACCAATGAGTTCATCCACCTTCATATTGCATATGTCTTGGGCTTCTTCAACGGCAGTGACTTTCATGGCAAACCTTTTAGGCAAGGACCTTAGAATTTTCCTCATAGGCTTTTCTTCAGACATCTGTTCTCCCAAGGCTCCTGAGGTGTTCGCAATTTCAAGAATATTCATGTAGAATTCATGAATAGTCTCATCCTCCTTCATTCTCAGGCTTTCAACCTTGGTTGTCAACATTTGTAATCTTGACAACTTGATTTTAGAGGTTCCTTCATGAGTTATTTTGAGAGTATCTCAAACCTCTTTGGCCAGCTCACAATGATACACCAGTCTGAAAATGTTCTTGTCTATACCATTGAATAATGTATGCAATGCTTTAGAATTCCCAAGAGCCAAGGCTTCTTGCTCTTTGGTCCATTCTGAAGGTAGGAAAAACACTTAGAAGGCGGGGGGGTTGAATAAGGGTTTTAAAATAATTAAGATGATAGAAAAATAAAACAATATTTTTATCCTGGTTCGTTTGAACTCAAACTAATCCAGTCCACCCTACCAAGGTGATTTGCCTTTCTCAACAAGGACTTAATCCACTAAATCAAACTGATTACAGTGTTAACCACTAAGACAACTGTCTTAGTCTTCTCAAGAAATCTGACCACACTTGGTCTCTTAAGGAATCTTTTACAAAAGATAAACTAACGATGTGTTTAAGATTTACTTCTAAAAAGCTATATCACAACAGTGATTTTTACACAAGTTTAAAGAACGGAATAAAAACTATTCAGCTTGAAGAAAGTTTGTATGCGTAGCTTGTTGAATAATTTGTCAATTGATTTGTCAATAATTTGTTAACCTTTGAAGTGATGTTGAGACTTGCTTTTATAGTACTTTGAAATCCATTTCTCGAAGATTGTATAATCTGTGCATTCTGTTCTTTTTGTCTTCTATTAACTTTTCCTTTCTCAGAAGGGGAATGTTCTGACAAATTCTTTTTTTTCTGAATTTCTGTGTCATGCACGAATGAGGAAAGAGCCGTTTAGATAAGGACAAGGAATATGCCAACGGATCTTTATTTGAACAACATCTTCTTCAACAACTTTGGAACGTCTTGCATCATACTTTCTGATGATGTTCCTAGTTCTTCAGATCAGAGTTAACTCAATCAGAGTTTCTCTATCAGAGTTTGCAGCAAGGTGCTTTAAGCGTGAAATTCTTTATCAGAGCATACTTGCTTATCAGAGCTTCTGTACTTCTAGCGTTAAGTACTTTCAGAGTCTTCTGAAGCTTTACGTATGTTCTTTACTCAAGTTCTACTAAGCTTCACTCAGAGTCATTTGTAGCAGATCAGAGTCTTCTGATGTGTTGCTTCTGACGCTCAGAGCTTTTTCGTTCTGTAGTGTTCAGAAGCGTTCTTGCTTCCAGAATAATATTAATTTTGATATCTGAAACAAATAAACACTTGAACAAAATTAGAGTATATAAATTCTCTATACAAAATTTCATTAATGTTATCATCAAAACTATGAGATATATTAAACACCAATCTGTGTTCTAACAATCTCCCCCTTTTTGATGATGACAAAAACTATGGGAAATTTTGTTTAAATAGAAAAGAAATATCTCTCCCCCTGAGAATATTAATCTCCCCCTGAAATGAATACTTCTGAAAAGATTAAATACTTCCCTTTCAGCTTCTGTATTCTTTTCAGCATCAGAGGAAACTTGTAGATTCTTAGACTTTAGTTCAGAGTTAATACTTAGAATTTTGTCAGATGAGAATTATTAGCTCTGAAACACTCAAGAATATGATTATATGAAATTTATCATGTATGAGTTGTCTTTAGTAACTGTTTATGTGAATTATCAAAATTACCATTTTCTCCCCCTTTTTGTCATATCAAAAAGAATCTTGATTAAGAAAAATTTTAAGACAGAAAAAAAACAGAGAAAAACCATAAATCATAAGAAAGATTCAGATGTAAAAACATAACATTCAGAGCATTGATAAACATTATCCAAAACAAAAATAGACAAACAGATAACATATAAGTGCACAAACAAAGAAACTAAGAAGGACGAGAATCCAAAATCCTCAGAAGATTTGTTATCTCAGATGTTGACTCGTCTTGTTTCGCCATCAATGTCTTGATTTCTTCAGTTGTCTTTTCCTGCTTGACCATCTAAGTTCTTATCTCAGTGTTGCTAGCCTTGAGCTCATCAAACTTAGCATGCAGATCTTCGTCTTATTTCTTCACTTCAGATGACTCAGGAGCAGATGCAGAAGCAGAGGCATCGTGAATAACCAAAGAAGCAGAAGCATTCTGGACAATCATGTCAGAAGGTTGAGCAGAATCAAGAGTCTCTTTAGGACCAGGAGCATAAACTTCTGGAACGACTTCTTCAGGTCTAGATAGTTCAGCAATCTCAGATGCAACAAACTCTTCAGAAGGAAGGCACACATCCTTTGCAAGTTTGTTTTCTAGAAGCAAGGTTTGATTTCTATTAACACTCAGAAGAGTGAGTCTGACAGCTTCAGCAAATCTGACCTTTGCATCATTAGAACAAATCTCTTGAAGATTTGAAACAACAGAATTGAATCTATTTTTGAATCTCTTCCAGATAGCTTCAAATTCATTAGGATTCATACTTGAAAGGCATTCCTTCTTAACAGTAGATAACCACATGTTTATTTCTTTTTTAAAACTAGCAAACAAAGTACCAACATCCAACCGAGGTTTGGGTTTTAGGTAGGCTTCTAATGATGGTGTTTTAATGGGTGCAGAAGTTGAAGGTATGGAAAAAGAAGGGATAATGATAACGGGTGGGTATGAAGAAGATGGAGTGAGGACAAATGAAGTATTAACAGTCTTAGGTTCAGATGGGGTTGTTTCAGAAGAAAAAGTATCATCTTCGGGGTTAGATGGAATGGAAACAAAAGGTTTGAGAAGAGATGAAATGACACCTGATCTATCAGAATCAGTGGAATCAGATGAATCAAAAGATTCAGATGATCCAGATGGAACTGAATAGACAATCGTGAGAGGTTGAAGATCAAGAACGACTGGTTCAGGATCAGATGGGATGGTTTCAGGTTGTGGTGGTTCAGAAGTTTGTTTTTCAGATGGGGGATGTTCAGAATATTGGTTTACAGAAGGTTGTGGTTCAGATGTTTGTGGAACAAAAGTTGGGGTTTTATCAGGGGTAATTTTCTGATGGATGTTGAAGGAAGGTGTGGATGGTACAAATGTTGTGTGTTCAGATGGTTGTCGTTTTTGTGGTTCAGAAGTTTTATGTTGTTGAGGTGTAAAAGGGGGTGGTTGAGATTTTTGTGGTTCAAATGGAATGGGTTCAGAGTTGTGAGGAGGAGAAGGTGAGGGAATTGGGTCATAAGGAGGAGAAGGTTCAGATGTTAGTACTTCTCTTACTGTTTCTAAAATAGAAGATAAACTGGCAAAAGGATTACCTTTCTGCTTCTTGATACGTTTTGGCTTTGCAGAAGATGCGTCGCCAAAAGCTTTCCTTTTGGGCTTAGAAGATCCTTCTTCTGAGACCTTTCTTTTCTTCCTCTGTCTCTCCCCATAGAAATCTAGTCCAGGTACATCTGCTCTTTGGATCAGATGTTCTGGCAAGGGGGTTCCATCTGCTAAGCATTCAGCTATGTAAGCCAGAATGATTTCTTTTTGTTCGTTAGCATAGAAGAGAGGAAAATCATCTAAAGGAATTCTTCTCTTGCTTACTTCTTCAGTGTTGATCTGACCTGGTGCGGAACTAAGTTCTTCCACCATCCTTATCCTCTGCAGACTTTTGCCATTCAGAGGTTTTCCAACAATTGAAGCTAACTCTTCTTTCATACTAGCCTCTGTCAGATGACCAACTAGTCCATTTTAAGTCATAATATCTGAGATTAGTCTTCCCATAGGAATCCAGTTTCTCACCTTCTGATGCTTTGTTTTGACAGATTCTCTAGACATTTTTACATGTCCCCACAGATGAGTGAAAAGTAAGTAAGGTAGATCCACCTTGATACCTTTACTTAGACAATACATGAAACACATCTGATCAGAGTTGATGTAGTCAGGAGAATTTGTAGATTTCCTGTGATGTATGCAGCCTAAGAAGATCTTAGCCCAGATCTTGTATTGAACCTTTAAATCCTTTATCTTGCTTGAAGCTTCCCCAGAAGTGAAGACTTCACTATACACCTCATCATATCCATACGACTTGCTGGTAGATGAGTAACACCATCTGATTCTTGATATCTTATCAGCTTGCGAATCATATCTTCAGTGATAATGATCTCTTTACCCAAAACTGAAGACACAATGAATTTGGGGAAAACGCTTGCATGAATCCAAAACTCTTTGACCAAACAAGGATAAATTGGACCAACCAGTCTATCAAAATACTTTGTCCATCCTTGTGATGACACATCTGGATGCAAATCATAACCATTCACAGTAATGCTTTCAAAATCAACCAAGAATTCACATAAAACTTCCAGTTGATCAACGGGTATGAGGAGAGTTCTTACTGGTTCTTTGAACGGAGTAGGACCCATTGCAGAAGATAAAACGACAACCATTGTTGATTCAAACTGTTGAGAGGTTGAAGATGAAGTTGTCGTTTCTGATCTTGTGAGATAACGAGTTCTTCTTTGAGATTTAGGTTTGGAGGAGAGGAAGAAGCAATGAAGCAAACAGAAATGCATAAAAGGTGTGAGAGAGAGTGAAAAGTGTGAGAGGTGTTGTGTTGTGTTGTGGAATTTATAGGGGCAAAAAATTAGGGCACACATTCACACGATCAGCATTTAATTCAATTAATTTAAAACAAAAAGTCACATAAAAAAGAATAATGATTTAAAAGCATTAAATGATACTGACAAGCGTGGGGAGGAAAACGAGAAATTGAGAATTCAAACAGTACCTCAAAACGGCGTCTCATTGAGTACACTCCACATTTTCAGGTATCATGTGACACGTGTTTGATGTGGATGTGCCTCTGGATCTCTTTAGAATAAGAAACGTTAAACAATGCTCAGATCTTCTGAGACTTGTTAGATTAGAGTTTCACAAAAAATAATGTACCAAAAGAAATAATCAGAAGAATTACTTCAGAATATAGATATTAGTCATATTTCATCTGAATAAATTTGACTCTGAATAATAGTTTTATTCTGGACAAAAATCCATACTAATATTCTTTAGAATAAATTTAAACCTATCTTCAGCAAGGGGTTCTATGAAGATATCAGCCCATTGATGGTCTGTATCAACAAAGTTCAAACTTATAATTCCCTTCTGAACATAGTCTCTGATGAAATGATGCTTAATTTCTATATGCTTTGCCTTAGAATGTAAAATGGGATTCTTAGAAAGACAAATAGCAGAAGTATTATCATAGAAAATAGAAATGTTACTCTCATGTATTTGATAATTTTCTAGTTGACTCTTCATCCAGAGCATCTGTGTGCTACAACCAGCAGCAACAATATATTATGCTTCTGTTGTTGAAAGCACTATTGTAGGTTGCTTCTTGCTGAACCATGAGATCAGATGACTTTCCAGAAATTGGCAGCTTCCAGAAGTACTCTTACGTTCTATTATGTGGCCAGCATAGTCAGCATCATAGAATCCAACTAATCTGTATTCATCAGATCTTCTGTAACACAAACCCACGTTAGTAGTACCTTTCAGATACCTCAGAATCCTCTTAAAAGCTATTAAGTGGGATTCTCTAGGATCCGATTGGAATCTAGCATATAGACAGACACTAAAGAGGATATCAGGTCTAGAAGCAGTCAAGTACAGAAGAGAACCAATCATACCTTTGTAGAGCTTCTGATCTACCTTTTTACTTACCTCTTCTTTACCTAGCGTGCTTGTAGGATGCATTGAAGTCTTTGCTAGCTTGCTTTCTGTCATGTTGAATTTCTTCAGAAGCTCCTTTACATACTTTGTCTTATGTATGTAGGTTTCTTTTGGAGTCTGATTCACTTGAATTCCCAGAAAGAATCTGAGTTCTCCCATCATGCTCATTTCAAATTCTGCCTGCATAGATTGAGCAAACTCCTTTCCAAGCGTAATATTGGTAGTTCCAAAAATAATATCATCAACATAAATCTGACAGATTAAAATGTCTTTGTTAATTGATTTATGGAAGAGAGTAGTATCAACTTTTCCTCTGATAAAATTATTTTCCAGAAGGAAATTACTCAGCCTCTCATACCAAGCTCTGGGAGCTTGTTTTAAGCCATAAAGTGATTTCTTCAGTTTAAAAACGTGTTCTGGAAAATTTTCATTTTCAAAACTAGGAGGTTGATGAACATAAACTTCCTCTTCTATGAAACCATTTAAGAAAGAACTTTTAGCATCCATCTGACACAGAGTGATGTTATTCTATGCAGCAAAAGAAATATGCAAGCGAATAGATTCTAACCTTGCCACATGAGCATATGTCTCTGTGTAATCTATACCTTCTTGCTGACTATATCCTTGAGCCACCAACCTAGCCTTGTTTCTGATAACTTCTCCTTGCTCGTTCAGCTTGTTTCTAAAGACCTATTTTGTTCCAATGATGTTAAATCCATTTGGTCTTGGAACCAGATCCCAGACGTCATTCCTTGTGAATTGGTTAAGCTCCTCTTGCATAGCAAGTATCCAATCATTACCGTTCAGAGCCTCATCCACGGAAGTAGGTTCAATGATAGATACCAAACCAAACAATGACGTTCTAGAAGATTTGAGAAATGATCTTGTTCTGATAGGGTCATCCTTCTTTCCAATTATCATTTCCTATGGATGAGAGGCTTTGATTCTGGATGATCCTTTAATAGTTGGTTCTTCAGAAATTGTCAAGCTATCCATCTGAGCAGTCAAGGGAGTAGCATCTGACGTTGCTTCTGGTGCTTTTGCTTGGGCTTTGTCTGCCTCTGATTCTTCAGAGTCTGTGAGAAGGACTTATCTATCTGCAGAAATTTCAAGCTGCTTTGACTTTTGATTTCCAAGCTTATCATCAAATCTAACATGAATTGATTCCTCTACAATCTGTGTCTCAGTATTGTATACTTTGTATCCTTTAGAGCGTTCAGAATATCCAAGCATGAAACACTTCTGAGCTTTAGAATCAAACTTGTTCAGATTTTCCTTAGTATTCAACATGAAATAGACACATCCAAAAGGATGGAAATAAGAAATGTTGGGCTTTCTATTCCTCCACAATTCATAGGGAGTCTTCTCCAGAAAAGGTCTTACAGACACTCTGTTCTGAATATAACAAGTTGTATTCACTGCTTCTGCCCAAAAATGTTTTGACCCCAGATTCTATAGGTTTGACCCCAGAGAAACCCTATCTCAATGTCAGACATAAGTAATAAGGACCTTTGAATCAATGATTCTTGTTCGGAAATGTAATTGCGAATGAATGACATAAATGAATATGGCATGAGTATACATATGAGTTAAAGATCAAGAGCCAGATGAAATGTGAAAAGTAGTAGGGAAACATTTGGGGTATGACAGACTTAAGCTAAGCTTGACGCCAGACTAACATTCTTTTGACGTAATTCCTTCTAGCTTTTTCGTTAGAAATCTATTCAAAATGTATGTTGCAGTCGACATAGCTTCTCCCTGTAATTGTTTGGGTAACTTCTTTCCTTTTAACATACTTCTCACTGTATTCATGATAGTTCTATTCTTCTATTTAGCAGTGTCATTTTGTTGTGGAGTGTAGGGTGGAACCACCTCATACACAATCTCTTCTTTCTCATATAATGTGTCAAAAAATTTTGACACGTATTCTCCACCACCATCAATCCTCAGAATCTTGTGCTTTCGACCACTTTGTCTTTCAACCATAGATTTAAACTTGGCAAATACCTCAATCACTTCACTTTTCTTCTTTATCAGGTAAGCCCACAACTTTCGACTGAAATTGTCTATGAATATGATAAAGTATTTGTTACCTCCAAACAAATTCACCTAGATAAGACCACATACATCAGAGTATATGATTTCAAGAATTACCTTCGACTTGCTTTTTTCATCCTTGCTGAAGATGTTCCTGTGTTGCTTCAGCTGCACACATTTCTCACATACTTCATTTGGAATGTCAATTTCGGGTAACCCTAACACCATATTTCTTATTTTTAGATATATGATGTCTTTGAAGTTGAGATGACCAAGTTTGTAGGGCCATATCCATTCATCCCTACTAGTTGTAGTTGCAAGGCACTTGTGCTCCATCACATTAAGTTCAATCTTGAAGGTTCTATTTTAAGACATAGGATTCTTCAAGATTAAACTTCCACATGAGTCGATAACTCTCATCATCTTATCTTTAATAAACACTTTGTAATTATTTTTGATCAATTTCCATATGCTGAGAAAGTTACTTTTTGTACCTTGCATGTACAATACATTGGAAATTACTGACCTTTTGCCATCTTTCCTCATATCAGAACATCACCAATACCTTCAGCTGCTAGATTATTGTCATTTGTAAATTTCACCATGTTCTTCATATAGGGTTTTATGCTGACAAACCAATATTTCCTACCAATCATATGTGATGAGCAAGAGTCGAAGTATCATTGGTACTTGAATATTTCTACATTTATTGTTGTGACCATTAGCAATATCTCTTATTCTTCATGCTTTGCCAACTTTGCATCATTTTCTTGATTCTTTTGTTTTTCAAGAAAAACACTAGAGTAGTGACTATACTTCTGACAATTGAAACATTGAATGTGACTTTTGTTAGGTTTTTCTCCACCACCTTTTCCTCTACTTGCAACACCACCTCTGTGGTTTCTTTGGTATGAAGGTCTTCTTTGATTCGACGAGTTTCCTTCTTGATGGTTTCCTCTACAAGTCAAATTGTTGTATACTCCTCTACCTTTCTTGTTGAACCATTTTTATTTGCCTTTCTTTTCTCTTGCTAATTGCGCTTGCAAAGCCACATCACTCTTCGACTTACTTGCAGCTCTTTCATCCATTCTTTGTTCATGAGATTCAAGTATCCCCTGAAGATTTTCCTTTGTCAATGTTGACAAGTCTTTCCATTCTTCTATGGCTACTACCACGTGATAGAATTTTAGAGCCAATAACCTCAAGATCTTTGCAAAAACTGATCTTGATGTCAACACTTCTCCACATACCTTGATTTGATTCACCAATTTCAAAACCTAGTGAAAAAAGTAGTTATGCTTTCACTTTCTTCCATCTAAAGCAATTCATATGTTCTTTTATGAGTTTTTAACCTCACTTTTTTCACCTTCACAGCGCCTCCAAACAATTTCTCCAAAATTCCCCTGCTTCTTTCGTTGATTCGACATCACTCATCTTTTCAAAATTGTATGGATTAACACATTGATGAATTATAAGGAGATCTTTATAATCTTTCTTCTTCAATTCTTTGTGTGCAACATTTTCTTCATCTATGACGTTTTCTGCAAGTGGCGCTACTCCTTCTTTCACAAGATCCCACATGTCTTGATAATAGAAGACACTCTTCATCTTCTTACATGAACTATCATAATTATTACCACTAATAATCGAAAGACTTGATGGAAAATGCTTGTTCAAATGATTTATCGCGCTATGCTTCCCAAGAATTATACAATCAGTGCTCTAGATATCAGACGTTAGATTTTGATGAATCCCTAATGTTAGAATTTCACCCAAAACCTGGTGAATTCCAAATCAATATTGATGAACATGAATCAATTCCTCTTATTCTTCACATTTCACTCGAGTGAATCAACAATACCTTGTTTGCAGGATGATTCCGCTGCATAAAATTTGAGAAGAAAAATGAATTACAGAAGAAAAGATAGTATAGAGTTTTAGAGAAAAGGGGAATAAGGAGAATATTTATGCATTTTCTCTCTGCCTTCAAACTGAGGATTATTCAAACTTTTCTCTATGCAACTGCATTTTACAATGATAAGGTACACGTTAGCTCAGAAATTTGACGCCTATATTAAGTTGGAAGTGTTGATTGGAATGTTAAACTCTTGAAGAGGTTTAAAGGAGTTTTGGACTGAATCTTCATGATAGGTTTAAGTCGAAGGTGCTCACATAAGGAAAGGATACTTTTTGGAAAATATTTCTAAGAGTTGGGAAGCTACCTTTGACCGAGAATACTGATGATGTCCGACGCTAAGGGAATTCAAAATTCAAATAAAGGAGAGAGTAGTTATTCTTGTCCGCTCCTGAATAAGACAAGTGGCACACATCCAAGGGACAGAGGCATGCAGCGCGACACTTGTCATATGTTAATTATTTTAGGAAGTTAACAGCAGTTAGTTTTGTTATTATAAATAGGAGTTCTAGCAATAGGATTAGGTGGTACTCACTTTGTACAAGTTACTCCATATTTACTTAAAGTATCCGCGTGTAGAGAAAAGAGTCTTGGGAGAATGTACGTGATGTAAACACCATTTTCTTCTTTAATGCAATTTACTTTAACTTTTCATCAAGAATTTATCTTTCACTTTATTGCAAGTTACGTTTCAGCATTGTGTCTTATTTTTTCAGCCTTTCTTTGATGTCTTCAACCCTTTTTTCGATTTAATGTTCTTGCATTTCTTTCGAACCATACTTTTAGATAAACTTCTCTTTATGAGCACTATCTAAGTGATTAGTCTTCAGAATTTACTTCGAATCAATTGTTAGCACATGTCCTAGGATCAATCTGATCGATCATGTGAGTCAACAAAGTTAGATTTGGAAGATCAGCGGTTGTTTTCCAATTTTCACGGGAAACAGTACCTCCCTATGTATAGGTTGAGATTGATTGCACACTAACCAATCTCCAACTAACCTAAGTCAGCTAAAACACAAAATAATGTTAAGTCCAAATTTATGTTGAAGACACACTTCTTCAACATTTTGACATCTATACAAACATGTATGCAAACATTTATGAACACTTATGTTCATCTCACTCGTGAATCCTCACCATAGGACAAGAACACACCAAATCGTTACCATCACCATAAGTAACACTTCACTGATTCCCATATGGAACCAGCTACTCGCTCCTGAATCCATACCACCATAGGACCATAGCACACCAAAAATCGTTATTATCACCATAAGTAACACTTCACCAATTCCCATCTGGAACCAGCTACCCACTCTTGAATAGATACCACCAGACTAAAGTACACCAAAACTCGTACATCATGATGCATAACTCGCAATAACATGCGTCATCACCAAAATAATCATCATGTATTTATCACTATTATGTACAACATCATTCACCATACACAACAATTAGTCAATGTTCCAACAATCAGCAAACAACAACTCAATAAATGCATATTCACAAGCATTCAACCATGCTAATTAATTATAACATCAATACATCATTAGGTAAACACAATGATTCACTAATCAACCATACAAGTCTTCACATACATCCTTATAGTAGACACATGACTACAACTCAATTAGTTCACCAAGAACTACCATGAGGTGGCTCTGCGTGTTACAGGCAATACATCCTTTGAATGGTATCTTGTTTGGACCTATGAAGCGAAAGTTACAGGAAAAATCGTCGGACAATACAACAAAAAGGCAAAACGAATTTTGGAAATTTGTCCTAAGACAATCGATTGTCATAGGATGACAATTGATTGTCACCAAGTGGATTTCGCTATTGACTTCTCAAAACAAACAATTAATCGATTGACTCCCTTCTGCATTCGATTGTCATATCAATTTTTTCTAAAAAATACACCTAAGCAATCGATTGCTCCACAACGACAATTGATTGTCATAGGCAATTTTTCAATAAATAAAGGCATGCAATTGATTGCCTTAAGATGTCAATCGATTGACATTATGAATTTTCCCATACTTCCCAGTTTTCACATACGTTTTTCATCCCTTCCATCCCTAAACCTTCATACGTGGCCCAACCAATTTTCTCCAAAATTAATCAACTCCAATACAAATCAAACAATGAAATCATGCTATTACAACTATCACATATTACAACACCTGTTTCATCATGATTCATAGTAATTCATCAACAATTTCATCATCAATCATGAACACAACTCAAGCATTCAAACACTCATCAATGGAAAAATTTTATACATGCATATTCATGATAATTCAAACATGAATTCAGTCATAGAAACACATGTATACACATAATCAATCAACAAATTTCCAAAATTCTAACACAAAAACAATTCATCAAGGAAAATCATGGAACCCTAATGAGAGCAAGGATCACTCTCCTCTACCCCCATCTCGCAATACACACGTATTGAGAGCCCTTTCTCCCCCATTACCTTAGATTTCCAGCAACAATAACACAACAAGCAGCTCTTATAGATTCTCCCTTCAAAACCTAGTTCTCCTTCCCAAAAGCTTTTGTTTCAATAGCCTCGTTGTTTTCACATACTGACAAAAGGTTTATCTAAAAAACTAATTTTTCCCTACTTTTAGAATATATAGTATTCTAATTACTCTTGCCTAATTATTATTATTTCCCATCAATTTTTCAGCTTCTCTCCTCTCACCTCATACTTTTCTCAATTCACACAATTGGCCTATTTCCTTATTTTTAGTAATTTTCTCATTTTATTTCTAATAATAATTAAAATGAGTTCTAATTCTTTTCTAAATTATTCTACCAAACTGCTACATTCTCACCACACCCTACTATTGTCATTATACCCCAATAATACATAATTTTATTTAAAGGCACACCAAACAATTGAATAAAAATTCTAAATAACTCAATCAAATAAATTAATCGAATTTGGGGTGTTACACTTAATGCGGAAATGTGGGGTGTGTTGGAGAGTCTTAGGGTGGCTCAGGCTCGAGGTTACAGTCGAGTGGAGCTTCAACCGGACGATATGGAAGTGGTCGAGGCGTTCAAGAATTTAAACACGAGACAACAGAGGGGGTTGGGCATTTTGTACAAGATCAAAGACATCATGAATGAAGTGTAGAAATTGCATGTACACCATCTACCTTGAAGCCAACAAATGTGCATATTCACTAGCGAAGTTTGAGCTTACTCTTAGTGGAAAATTTTGTTATTTTAAGGACTGTCCCAATTTCATGTATAACTCAGCGTATAATAATAGCAGAGGTGCACCACCAAGTAGGATGGTTAGCTAGTTTTCTTGTGGGTCTTGGTCCTCCTTAAACACACAAAAAAAAGAACTTTGTAATGACCTATATAGGGTTTATAATTAATCACAAATTATTATTTTATATGTAATTTTAAGTACTCACAATTAAAAGTAAATATTTTAATGATCTTATAAATGTGATTAAGAGATTCGATCCCACACATATTAAGATCTAAAGTGAATTTTGATTTAAGATTTTGTAGCTAATAATATTACTTTATTTAAATGATTGATTTTTTGTTTATGTTTATTAAGAGTACCTTTTTTTTTTTTAATAAATGGTGGAGATTTATTTTAGTTCAAAGAGGGTTAAGTTTATAGATAGAAAATAAAACTCAGTAACTCACATTATGAAATTTTAAAAATATATAATACACTTATGTTTAGTTTTATGTCTTGACTTGTTTCTTGACTTGCTGCGGGCGGTTATCATATTTGTCATGTTTAGAATAATTTTTAGTTTTGTTTCTCTTTTGTGACTCTATAATTAAAGCTTCAGACTATTAGTATTAACAATCGAACTATTTTTTTCTTTCTAGATTCTTCATTAAGTAGGCTATATTTAACCATTGACAATATCAATTTTCTATTAAGAGCAAGTTAGTAAATATTACAATAAGCACTGCCCAATTATTTGGCAAGGAGTTGTGAAATAATAATACTTGCAACTCATCATCTAAATTAATATCACTAGATGTCAACTGATTTACAATATTTTAAAACATACTCATATGCTCTGTCATTGAATCATCATTCTTGTATTTCATATTAACAAACTTTTAAATGAAACATGTTTCGTTTTGCACGTTTTTATGCTTATACAACTCTTTTAATTTATTCCACATTTTCTCTGGATCAGTTTTGAATTAACATGTAGATATACACTCAAGTCCAACTCTGCCTAACTATAGCAACCATGATTTTCAAACTCGCGGGTAGACTCGTAAACTCGTACGAGTTTACGAGTCTAGGAAGTGAAAACGAGTAGACTCACACATAGAATCATTTTTTGATAGACTCAAGTAGACTCGCATAAACTCGTATAGACTCGCGAGTCTATGGCGAGTTTATGAGTCTATAAATTTGTTTGAATTTTGTTTTTTAACCTAAAAAAGGCCAAAATTCCCCAAAAGATTTTATTTTATTAAAAAAAATTCTATTATTTTTTTTCTTTTATGAGAATTAGAAAGCCTATTTTCTAGTCTATTGTTTCAGCAAAGTTTTTTCCTCCCTTCATTCCTTCATAGACGACATGCATTTATTATGTCTCTTGCTTTGTTCGCGTTTGTTCCCGTAAATTAATCATTTGTTGTGTAAGTATTTTCTTATATGTTTCACTTGGATATTTATCTTGTATATTCTCTTGTTTAAATATGATGAATGGATAACCGAAGAACCTAATGAGAAAAATATGCAAATTAAATTAATGTTGAGTAAGATGATGTTATTGTTAATAATGTTATGGAACTTGATGTTGTTGTTACTAATGTTGCACAAAATGGTGGTGGTGGTGGTGGTGGTGGTGGTGGAAATGTTGAATAAGGTGGAAGTGGAACTTCAAGTAATCCAACTTTTGTTAATGATGAAGAAGGTGTTTCATTCGAGGTAGAATCTGATGATGATACTCAAGATACCGATGAAGATGATGGTGATGATATTGGTGGTGATGATTTCAATAGAGTTTTCGATATTTAAAGCCATTAGCATATATGTTTTTATGATTTTTTTACTTTATATAGTAGTCAATTAAGAAGAAATTAGTATTTTAAGTCTTTAAATACATACTTCGCTATTTTGTTTGTTTTGTTATTGAGTTTTTTGGTTAAGAAATTTGTTATGGAGTATAAAATTTAAATTTTGATGTTAATTGGTATTCTATTATATATATTTGTATCATATATGAGGCATTTACAAGCTTAAAAGTGTCATGTATGTGTCACATATAAGTTTTTGAAAGTCATTTTTAATTTTCCATAGACTTGTACGAGTTTGCGAGTTGAGTATGTAAGTCGAGTCTACAGACCCTTTATGAGTCTGAGTAGACTCGCGAGTTTGACAACCTTGATAGCAACTATCTTTAAATTCATCTTCTTCTATTCAGCATTAGACTTATCACTCAATTTATATTTTCCCCCTTTAAAAGGATCATACAAATCTTTGTTGTATAACATGTCTTCCATGAGAGTCTTCTAGAGTGTATAATTAGTATAATTGAGCTTAATCTTATTGGGATTTTAATTTTTCCCCATTTAAAATGCACAAAAATAAGTCAATCAAAACATACCACTTTGTTGGAAATAACTAAATAAATCGATCTCTTTACAACATAATAATTTTCCCAAAGCTATGAAGTTTAAATAGTTAGCCAAAAAAAGTATTTTATTTTAGTTTTTACCACCAGTATCCAGTCCACTGGACCGACTAATTCGGTTCGGGGGTCAGTTCTGACATCAAGTGGTTCCAACCCCCTCTCGATCGCAGTTGTGTGAGATCAAACTGTGGTCCTCCCTACCAAGTCTAACGTCAATCACCACTGGACCACCTAACGATTGATAACAAGAATAATTTTAAAGCATAATAATAATATTATAAAAATTAAATAACACAAACACCAAATTTTTATTGTAGAAAACTTCTCGCAAAATGAGAGAATAAAAATAATGGAATCTAATCCAATAAAACCATTCACTATATTTATATAAGTATGCATGCCAAACAATAATTTCACAAAGAGTATGTTTTGTGAGATCAAAAAAAAGAGCTTTTACCCGTCATCTTTTATCTTTTCAACTCCCATAAAAAAATTTTGTTTGGTTACTACTGTTAAGTTTTTAACTTGTAGTTTTTTTACTACCTTATGATTTTTTTCTCAAAAGCTATTTGAAGTAGTTTTTGAACTTGTAGCTTTTAGGTTATGACTTTTTCTTCCATTTATAGTTTGTAATTCTAACAAAAATATATTCTTACCCTTCAATGTGTACCATATTGCTAAAACAAATGGTTAAATGCACCTTAAGGTGCATGTTACTAAAACACATATTCATAAAAACAAGTGAGTCTATTATAAAAAAACTCTCTCTCTCTCTCTCTCTCTCTCTCTCTATCTCTCTCTCTCTCTCTCACACACACACACACACACACACACACACACACACATATATATATATATATATATATAAGTTGCTTTTGCATAGTATAATTACAGATTTCCACAATTGCATATCTAACCTCTGGTTTAATTCTTGGCAACCTCTTTAGATCAAAGAATTCATAACCTGCTCAGGTCTAAAAGTTGAGAAACACTCAGAAGCATATGCAATGATTTATTGCAACCTATTTGACTAATCATCTTCTTAGTCGCGATTCTTCGAAATCTGGATCTCTAATTCTCTCGCAACCTCACAAAGAAATAGAAGGAAGGGTCTGAGATCTAGATTTAAGTTTGTGTCATGGTCTGAAGGCAGGCTCCATGAAGGTCACGTCAAAGATTCACGATCGACCTTTTGATCTAGCATCCCTCGTACCTCCACCGATATATATCCATTACAAAAACACCTTTTGTTGGTACCAAAGGGTCTCCAGTCCATTCAAGGGTATTCCTCTAAACAAATACAATGTTTGTCTTATTGCTTGGTCGAGTCCTTACTAGAAAGGTCGACACATGGGAACCATTTAAGGGATATGATTGTTCATGCTCAGATATTAGCTCTTGAGTGCGCAATAATTCCACTAGGGTAGGGGTCCAGTGTAACACCCCAAATTTATTGAAATATTTATTTAATTTATGTAAATAGGAATATTCATATTTTGGGTGATTTGTGGTGGTTGGTATGAAGTACTGAGAATTATGGATTTTGGGTTATTTATTTAAATAATATTATATAATATGAATGTATTGATATTATTATTAATTTAAATAAATATAAGTTAATTTAAGGACAAAGTGGACATTTGAGGAGGAGTTAGTGAGGGTGAAATTGGAAATCCCATTTTAAAGGTCCAAAGTTAGGTTTAACAAAAAAGGATTTTGAGGGAATTAGGGTTCATTCTTATTAGACCGTGAAAAGGGAAGAAATAGAGGTCAGAGCTCTGAGGAAGAGAATTGAGGCAAAAGCTTCGCGAGGTTTCCAAAAATCAAAGAAGAAAGGTTTAGAGTCGGCAAATTAAGATATGGGGAGTATTACCTTCATTGTTTTTAATATATGATTCAATGTATTTAAAGTTGATTTAAGGATTTAGGATGTTTTTGAGTTTGAGGAAAATTAGGCCTTCGTGGGCAAATATGTTTTTGAGGTTGTTTAAGTATGGGGAGTATTACCTTCATTATTTTCAATATGTGATTCAATGTGTTTAAAACTGATTTAAGGGTTTAGGGATTTTGAGTATTGAATTGTTGTTGCCTTTCTGGTGAGTTTAATGAGTTTGAGGGATTTGAACTGATGGTCTAATAGGTTTGAGGTTGATTTGGAAGTAAGGGAATATAAGCCTTCGTGGCCAAAATCTGTTGTTGAGGTTTTAACCGTATAGGGTAATTGATTATGAGAACTCTAATGAATATGGGAAAATTTTAAAGATTTTATGGGAATTAGAGGTGTAAATGTGATACGGGATTGGCCTAATAAGTCGTAGATTTTATGCCTTTATCGCCATAATACCTTAGGAATGATTTGGGGATGTTTTTGGGCATTGGGGAAGGAATTCGTATAAACTTTTGACTTGATTTTGCTACTGTTGCATAGCAGTGAGTTGCTGTAATCACGAGTTCGTAAAGAGAACAATCCTTCGCACGGCAAACACTCACCCTAGACTCGCACGGCAAACTGTCCATTGAACGTAGCAGAGTTTTGCGAATTGTGTTCTTGTGCAGTGCTGTCTTGATGTTTTGATGCTGTGATTTTCTGGATGAATTACCTTGAGTATGACTGTGATTTATATGTGATTAGTACATGATTGTATGATGATTCCTATGAGTAATGATGATGAGTTATGTTTTGATTCCATGAGTTTTTGATGATTATATGATGACATGATTATTATGATGATTTTGATAAATGATGATGCACCTAATGAGTTTATTATGAGGATGATATTGAAGTGTGCATCATACATTCAAATGCATTCCGAACTTCGGTCTAGTGTTTGATTCTTGTGGCTTCAGTCTCAATGTGCGGATGTGAAGTATTTTGTTGTGTTCTAGTTCTTGTGTAGAATCGATCATATTGAGAGGGATCTATAAAGGGTTGATGGCCCAGTGTCCATCGAACTTTGATGAATTGGTACCACATGCATGAGTCTTGTTGCATTTGCATTTATGTGACAATTTGGTGTAATTTATGATATTATAGCTTTTTGATGTTTCCTTGATGATTATAATGAGGTTGAATACGAAAATGACGCTATTTTATATATTGATTCCTATATTGATTATTATGAATCATTTTAGTCACCCTGCCTGTTTGAATGTTGCCTCTACGTGGGTAATGTGCAGATGACCAGGTTTAGCCGTGGATGTCGTCGAGGACTTTTTGGAGTTTTTGACTTTTGGTTGACTTAGAGGGTCTTGCTCTGATAGTGTAACACTGGCTTGAGGTCTTTGATTTAAACCATATTTTATTGATTTTTTTTTTATTTTGATTATGTTGTTGTGCAAGGAAAACTTTGGATTTGCCCTTTTGAGTTTCGCTGCCATTTGAGCAATTTTTTAGTAATTTTGGGAAAACACGTTGCTATGGAGCATTAACTTTAATTTGAATTTATTGAGAGATGTACGCCCTTTCGATGATTTTATTGTGTTTAAAATTTTACTCTGAGTAATTGTGATTGATTTGCCATGATATTTATAGGATAGAAAAAGGGTGTTACATTAGTGGTATCAGAGCAGGTCGGTCCGTCCGGCCAAGTTGTCTAATGTTATTTGTTCCATAGTATGCGACATGTGTGTGAAAACATTGTCCATACACGTTTGTTTTCTAACCTTTGTCTGCAGTAGTGGGAATGAAACAAGTGGGGAGAAGCTTGTGCTTCTCCAAGATGCTTCAAGTGTGGAGTTGTGGCTCAGTGTGTCGATGAACGCTCTTATAGTTTGGTAAAATGGTTTATGCCCCATCATGATTTTCAGCTGTCTATTGACAAATTGAGGAGATGATCACCCTTAATCTCCTTTTGATAGTAGACGGAGTCATGTTGGATGGGATAGACGTGTCTTGCAAGTTTAGATGGCGTGTGCAGTGAAATGTTTTGAGTTAAGCTAAGTGTTTATAAATTGTTTTGGTGAGTCGGTGAAGGATGGTTCTGAGATGTTTATTTTGATGGAAAGTTTGAGTGTTAATAAAGTGGGGAATTTGGTGGTGTTCCAATTATTTGTGATTATCCAGAAGTTTTTCCTGATGAGATAAGTGATTTACCGCCGGAACGTGAAGTGGAGTTTATGATCGACCTAGTTCCTGGAACTAGTTTGGTAGTGATGGCTCCATATCGTATGTCCACACCGGAACCGAAGAAGTTGAAGAATCAACTTGAAGATCTTCTTGAGGAGAGGTTCTTTTGTCCGAGTGTGTCACCATGGGGTGCACCAATTTTGCTAGTTAAGAAGAAAGAAGGTTATGTGAGGCTTTGTGTGGATTATAGACAATTGAACAAGGTGACTATCAAGAATAAGTTTCCACTTCCAATGATTGATGATTTGATGGATTAGTTGGTTGTTGCAAGTGTGTTCAGTAAGATAAATTTGAGATCTGGGTATCATCAAATTCGTGTGAAGGCTAAAGATATTCAGAAGACTGCTTTTAAAGCAAGGTGTGGACATTATGAGTATTTTGTTATGCCATTTGGTGTGACTAATGCACCATGTGTATTTATGGAGTATATGAACAGGATTTTCCATCCTTATTTGGACAAGTTTGTGGTTGCGTTCATTGATGATATTTTGATATATTCGAAGAGTGAAGAGGATCATGCTGAGCAGCTGAAAATTGTGTTATCAACGTTGAAAGAGAAGCAGTTGTATGCAAAACTTTCAAAGTGTGAGTTTTGGTTGAAGGAAGTGAGTTTCCTTGGTCATGTGATCTCGAGTAGAGTTATTGCAGTTGATATGTCGAAGGTTGAAGTTGTATCGCAATGGGAAGCTCCAAAACCTATTTTTGAGATTAGAAGTTTTCTTGGGTTGGCAGGTTATTATCGAAAATTCATTAAGGGATTTTTCCAAGTTATCTTTGCCATTGACGCGGTAGACTATGAAGGTTCAAGCTTTTGTTTGGATGCAAAGTGTGAAGAAAATTTCAAGAGCTTTTGAGAAGGCTGACAGTAGCTCATGTTTTGATTTTGCTGAATCCGGCAGAACCATTTGTTGTATATTGTGATGCTTCGTTGCTGGAATAGGGAGGTGTGTTAATGAAATATCAATAAGTTTTACCTTATGCTTCAAGGAAATTTAAAGTGCATAAGAGGAATTATCTGACGTATGATTTATAGTTGGTTGTTGTTGTGTTTGTGTCGAAGCTTTGGAGGCATTATTTGTTTGGTTCGAGATTTGAGATGTTTAGTGATCATAAGAGTTTGAAGTATTTCTTTGATCAGAAAGAATTGAATGCGAGGCAAAAGAGATGATTGGGACTTTAGAAGGATTATGGTTTTGGTTTGAATTACCATTCAGATAAAGCAAGCATGGTAGCTGATGCATTGAGTAGGAAATCTTCGCATATACCGATGATGATGGTAAAAGAGTTAGAATTGATTGAGCAATTTCTTGATATGAGTTTGGTTTGTGAAGAGACTTCTTATGGAGTTAAGCTTGGTATGTTGAAGCTTACTAGTGGTATTCTTGATGAGATTCGAGAAGGTCAGAAATATGATTTGAGTTTGTAGATCGGTTGAATTTGATGAATTAAAGTTGAAGAGATGATTTTCAGATTAATGAAAATGGTATCATGAGATGTTGTGATAGAGTTTGTGTTCCAGATATTGTTGAGTTGAAAAAGAGTATTTTTAAGGAAGGACATCGAAGTAGATTGATTATCCATCCCGGTGCTACGAAGAGGTACCAGGATTTGAGATTGTTTTGGTGGCCAGGGATGAAGAAAGAAGTGGTTGATTTATGTATGCTGGTTAGACTTGTTAGAAGTCGAAGATTGAACATCAAAGACCGTTGGATCTGATGCAACCGTTGAATATTCCATAGTGGAAATGGGATAGTATTTCCCTGGATTTTGTGTCGGGTTTGCCGAAGACTGCGTGAGGAAATGATTCTAATTGGGTGATTGTGGATAGATTGACTAAATCAGCTCATTTCTTACCAATGAGGATTAATCGTTCTATACTGAAGCTAGTTGAGGTGTATATTGAGGAAATTGTGAAATTGCATGGGATACCGTCGAGTATTGTGTCAGATGGAGATCCGAGATTTACATCGAGATTCTGGAAGATTTTGCAAGACGCTTTGGGTACCATGTTGAGATTGAGTTCTGCCTATCATCTACAGACAGATGGACAGACAGAGAGAACTATCCAGTCTTTAGAGGATTTGCTGAGAGCTTGTGTGTTGGATCAAGATGGATCGTGGGATAGTCATTTGTCGTTGATTGAGTTTACCTACAACAACAGTTATCATTCTAGTATTAGAATGGCACCGTATGAGGCATTGTATGGTAGGAGATGTAGGACTACTTTGTGTTAGAATGAGTCAGGT
Source organism: Lathyrus sativus (assembly GCA_963859935.3). Classification (NCBI taxonomy): domain Eukaryota; kingdom Viridiplantae; phylum Streptophyta; class Magnoliopsida; order Fabales; family Fabaceae; genus Lathyrus; species Lathyrus sativus. The sequence continues at coordinate 654,206,880 of OZ012735.1, forward strand.
GAGAGTGTTGTGCTCGGACCTGAGATTGTTCACCAAATGTCTGAAAAGATCAAGAGGATCCAAGAAAATATGAAAGTTTTGCACATTCGTCAGAAGAGTTACCATGACAAGAGGAGGAAAGCATTTGAGTTTCAAGAGGGAGATCACGTGTTTTTGAGAGTTACGTCAGTAATTGGTGTTGGCCGAGCTTTGAAGTCTCGAAAGCTCACATCACGTTTTATTGGTTCGTATCAGATTTTACAGAAGATGGGAGGAGTAGCATACCAGATTGCTTTACCGCCGTCACTTACGAATTTGCATGATGTGTTTCATGTGTCTCAGTTGAGGAAGTACATTCCAAATCTATCACATGTGATTCAGATGGATGATGTGCAAGTGAGAGATAATTTGACTGTTGAGGCATTGCCAGTACGAATTGATAAACGAGAAGTGAAGTAACTGTGAGGTAAAGAGATTTCCTTGGTAAAGGTAGTTTTGGGAGGACCAGCTGGAGAAAGTTGGGCTTGGGAGCATGAGGATCAGATGAGGGAGTCGTATCCGAATCTGTTTCCTTGAGGTAATTTTCGAGGGCGAAAATTCTTTTAAGTGGGGGAGAGTTGTAACACCCCAAATTTATTGGAATATTTATTTAATTTATTTAAATAGGAATATTCGCATTTTTGGTGATTTGCGGTGGTTGGTATGAAGTATTGAGAATTATGGATTTTGGGTTATTTATTTAAATAATAGTATATAATATGAATATAATGATATTATTATTAATTTAAATAAATATAAGTTAATTTAAGGGCAAAGTGGACATTTGAGGAGGAGTTAGTGAGGGTGAAATTGGAAAGCCATTTTAAAGGCCCAAAGTTAGGTTTAACAAAAAGGGATTTTGAGGGAATTAGGATTCATTCATGTTAGACCGTGAAAAGGGAAGAAATAGAGGCCAAAGCTCTGAGGAAGAAGATTGAGGCAAAAGCTTCGTGAGGTTTCCAAGAATCAAAGAAGAAAGGTTTAAAGTCGGAAAATTAAGGTATGAGGAGTATTACCTTCATTGTTTTCAATATATGATTCAATGTATTTAAAGTTGATTTAAGGATTTAGGAGGTTTTTGAGTTTGAGAAAAATTAGGCCTTCGTGGCCAAATCTATTTTTGAGGTTGTTTAAGTATGGGGAGTATCACCTTCATTATTTTCAATATATGATTCAATGTGTTAAAAGACGATTTAAGGGTTTAGGGATTTTGAGTATTGAATTGATGTTGCCTTTCTGGTAAGTTTAATGAGTTTGAGGAATTTGAACTGATGGTCTGATAGGTTTGAGGCTGATTTGGGAGTAAGGACATTAGGCCTCCGTGGCCAAAATTTATTGTTGAGGTTTTAACCATATAGGGTAATTGATTATGATAATTCTAATGAATGTGGGAAAATTGTAAGGATTTTATACGAATTGGAGGCGTAAATATGATACGAGTTTGGCCTAATAAGTCGTAGATTTTGTGCCTTTATCGCCGTAATACCTTAGGAATAATTTAGGGATGAGGAAGGAATTCGTATAGACTTTTGTCTTGATTTTGCTACTGTTGCATAACATCGATTTGATGTAATCGCGAGTTCACAAAGCGAACAATCGTTCACACGGCGAACACTTGCCCCAGACTCGTACAACAAACTGTCCAGCGAACGTAGCAGAGTTTTGCAAATTGTGTTCTTGTGCAGTGTTATCTTGATGCTTTGATGCTGTGATTTTCTGGATGAATTACCTTGAGTATGACTATGATTAACACATGATTGTATGATGATTCCTATGAGTAATGATGTTGATTCCATGAGTTTTTGATGATTATATGATGACATGACTATTATGATGATTTTGATGAATGATGATGCACCTAATGAGTTTATTATGAGAATGATATTGATGTGTGCATCATGCATTCATATGCATTCCAGACTTCGGTCTAATGTTTGATTCTTGTGGCTTCAGACCCATTCTGCGGATGTGAAGTATTTTATTATGCTCCGGTTCTTGTGTAGAATCGATCCTATTGATGGGGATCTATGGAGGCTTGATGGCCCATTGTCCATCGAACTTTAATGAATTGGTACCACATGCACGAGTCTTTTTGATGTTTCCTTGATGATTATGATGAGGTTGAATACGAAAATGACGCTATTTTATATATTGATTCGTATATTGATTATTATGAACCGTTTTACTCACCCTTCCTGTTTGAATGTTGCCTCCACGTGGGTAACGTGCAGATGACCAGGTTTAGTCGTGGATGTCGTCAAGGACTTTTTGGAGTTTTTGAGTTTTGGTTGACTTAGAGAATATTGCTCTGATAGTGTAACATCGGGTTGGGGTCTTTGAGTTAAAACATGTTTTATTGATTTTTGTTATTTTGATTATGTTGTTGTGCAAGGATAACTTTGGATTTGCCCTTTTGAGTTCCGCTGCCATTTGAGCAATTTTTGAGTAATTTTGGGAAAACCTGTTGTTACAGATCATTAACTTTAATTTGAATTTATTGAGAAATGTACACCCTTTCTGTGATTTTATTGTGTTTAAAATTTTACTCTGAGTAATTGTGATTGATTTGTCATGATATTCGTGGGGTAGAAAAAGGATGTTACATCCAGACAAGGATGTTCATAAGTAACGCCCACCAAATAACATTGCCCTGCTTGGATAAGTTGACTATTGAGTCCTCAGAGCCAGGTTTACGAAAGAAAATAGAAATGACCGACCATGCAATCAGAGAGAAGACACTCTGAATTCTGGTCATAAAGAGATCGGTTGACCATAATCCCAGACTCCCTACCAACATCTTTGTTCCAAAGAAAATACTAAAAGAGGATGATGGCCACCCAAGGGAGGTCATCTGCATCTAATTGTCACATTGAGCTCAAGGAAAGCCGATCGTCAGACCAGATCGCCCATAGACAGGTCATTGGCCACCTGTAAGCAATTTTAAGTAGATACCCACTCCAGAGTAAGAAAGAAAGTGAGGGTTTTTTTCCTTGGTAACTAGAAAACACCTAACCAAAACTTTAGACAAAGGCAATTCTAGGCTCCCGAAATTTAACAGTCATCCTCTAGCTATACTTATGGTAAAGTCGGCTACCAAAAGACGCACCGACGGGAAATTACAAAGTGGGGTACCTCAACACCCTGTCCAACCAATGGAGAAGCATAGGAAAGTGCACTCAATCTGACACCTTGGGGAAGGACGACGATCAAAAACCCCAAGTCGTCATTGAAGGTTTATTTACCTAATTATTTCATTGTTTATTTATAATTTCAATTCATTATATATATTGTATGCTTGAGCACCCATGCAATTCCAAGATAAAATAATCATCAAACCAATAAAATAAAAAGCAAAAAATTAAATTTAGTTTACTCTTCTTAAAATAGTTGCATATTGTTAGCATTCACATCATACAATTCTCTCTTTATCATCTTGATATTCATGGATAAAAAGCTCTTTAAGTCTCCCATTGTTTAAAGGGTCAATTTTATAATTTTTAAGAATTAGTGTACTCGGAAGTGAGGTGTGGGGTCTAGGATTTGAATGAGGAAGTGTAGAAGTATAAGGTGTGTGGTGTTTAATATTAGGTAGAATGGTATTATTTTGACGAGGGATAGAAAATTGAATAATATAAGATAAATCTTTAGCATCATATCTTTATCTTTTACCTATTGAGGATTTTGAATCAAAGGATTTAAAAAGGGGATTTGTTGCTATTAGAATTGTAGGGTCCAATTTTAGAGTTTTGGTGTCTTTAGCATCCATATGAACATTTGCTAAAAGTCAGTTTCCATTTTTAAACTACATTCGAGGCTGCTTTTTTATGATCACGTCCTCTTTATCTCGGATAATAGGAACTTGTGTTGATCTAACCAACTTTTCATGAAAAAATATTTTTGGTGGGATGATTTTTGAAAAATATTAAGGAGTTTCTAAATATTGTTTTATTTTACGGTAGAGAAAACAATTTCAAATTTCATGTTTTTTTCTTTGAGCAATAATAAACATATACTATTACTTGTTTGAAACAGACTGTATATACATTTCATATTGGTATTATTTTAATTACATTTATTTATTAAATTAATTAATTTTTATGTAATTTATTTCATTTTTATAAATGACATAAATATTTTAGCCATATGCTATTGTTTCCATTGAATTTTGAAGAAATGTGTTCTTAGAAAATAAGCAACATAAACCATAGAGTTTTGAAATTAATGTGTTTTATTAGTGAGATATTCAACATAACTTTTTGTAATGGTAAAATATAGGGCTAAATAAGTTTTTGATGCTCCTAAATATATTAATTTTTGTTCATTCATATAAAATATTTGGAGAGATTAAAAGGTAAAAGTAGTATATTTAAGAAGACCACAAACTTATTTAATCTTAAAATATGTAATGTATTAAAAAAAATCAATTTGCTTTCATTGAGAGTTGAACTCAAGACCTCCCGCTTACTAAACGGGTGCTCTAACCAACTGAGCTATGAAAGCTTGGTGTTTGTTTGAATTTATTTATGATTACAATTTGAAAAGAAACATTGTTTCTTTAGTTACAAATTACATGGTTTTCATGACTTTGTAGAGAGAAGTCAAAGTTTTTCTCTCTAACTTATCATGTCCCTCTCCCCCTTCTCTTTTCTATGGATTGTGGTGGTCGATTTTTCTATTTGAACCTATCTACCTAATTTTTGTTTTGTCTTTTTTACCCTGTTTTTCTGTCGTTTTTTACTCGGTTTGTTCTAGTTTTTTCTCTCAATTTTTTTGTGCTCCCACTTGTCCTCTCTTTTAGGTTGTTGAGAAAAAATTCATGCTTTTTGCTTAATGGAGTTTTTTTAATTTTGTTTTGTTACCATTGTTGCTACTTGTTATATTATTGTTTTAGTTTCACGAGTTTGTTTTTATAGGAATTTGTTGACATTCAAAGTTGTGTCTGGAAGTTTTGTTGGATGTCTCTAGGGGCCGTGTTCGGCCAAGGGTCGATACCTCTTCCTTTCCCCTAGGTTTGAGCTTGTTTCAAGGTTGACATAGTGGGAAATCACCTCGGCGCTTTGGAGTGGCTAGCTACCAAGAGGGGTGAGCCCTGATTACCACTTTGTTATTGGTATGTGATCTTTATCTGTGTTCACTACCACAAAAGACACATTCCATAACATATTCTTACCACAATCGCAGAACCAACCGAGGTAACATATTTTAATTTTTAAACAATCTATAACCATAGTCACAATTAACAATCGTTGTGATATGTCAAAAGTGGCACACTTCAAAAACCAACACCTACAGTTTTTATGTTTTTTCTTTAATAAAAGAGTGTGTTCGCATTATTTATAATTTTAAACATAAATTAAATACTTGTCACCACGGTACTTTTTAACAACCAGGGTGAAATATCAAGACATACCACTACAGTCTATTTTATCAATCATTGTGAAATAATTTACCTATTTAAGCTAACTCACTTCACTTCAAAATATAATGCATTGTAAGTGAGAAACCTTAACTTCTTTCGCATTTTCCGAATCTCTCAAAACTCCATCCTAACTTCACAAAACTCCAACAAAATTTATCAAACTAGTAAGAATCAATGAAAGGTGTCACAAAACTCCAGCATATATTTGTTTTTCGTTTTCCACAAATCGTTTTAAGTAAAAGTGTGTGTGTTAACTGTTTATTTTCAAAACTCTATTCTTTGTAAGATGATGTATGTTTGATAAATGTATCGTGTTAATGTTATGGTTCATTTAGGATTTTTTAGATAAATTTTATTGTTGGCTTAATTACAATTTTGGTCCCCCTATTTTCATTTTTTTTACTTTTGGTCCCCCTATTTTAAAATCTGGAATTTTGGTCTTCCTATTTTCATTTTTTTTTACTTTTGATCCCTATATTTTAAATCTAGAACTTTTGTCCCCCTATTTTCATTTTTTTTACCTTTGATCACCCTATTTTAAATTTTGTTTTGGAATGTAGTCCTCTTTCGAATTTGAAACTAATTTTTAATGACGTGACACTAATAGTAATGAGCTGTCGATTTTACTTTGACCATTTTTATTTCCACATCATTGTAACTAATAACAATAATATTATTTCATTAAAATTAATATTATTTATTTACAATATTTTTAATAGTTTATTATTTCTTAATTAACAATATATTGTCATTTTCCAATTCAAAGAACTGTTTATTTCAATTGTTCTCCATTTTCAGAAAAATAGTAATCCTAAACCCCAAAGTATTCAATCCTCAATTTCCAGAATCATAAAAGCAAAACGCAGAATGCAGAATGCAACAACGCCATGGATAAAATAAGGGTTTTGCATGATTGACAACTCATCACTACTGCGCCACATCATTAAAAATTAGTTCCAAATTAAAAAGGGGACTAAAATCCAAAATAAAACTTAAAATAAGGGAACCAAAAGTCGAAACAAATAAAAATAAAGAGATCAAAATTTTGAATTTTAAAATAGGGGGACCAAAAATTAAAATTAAAATAAGGAGCCAAAATTTTGGATTTTAAAATAGGGTGACCAAAAGTTAAAATAATAAAAATAGAGGGACCAAAATTGCAATTAAGTCTCTTATTGTTTGTGTTGTTTGTTCATAAGCTTATGATTTAGTTTACATATTTTTTTTGTTGAAGTATGTTATTTATTTTGTTAGGTCTGTTGATAAATATTGTTGTTGAGGTATGTTTGATAAATGTGTTTTGTTAATGTTAATGGTAGTTTATGATTTTGTAGATAAATGATGTTGTTTGTATTGTTTGTTGATAAATAATTTTGTTATGTACATAAGCTTATGATTTGGTTCACATATTTTTTGTTGGAGTACGTTGATGATTTAGTTAGATATGACGTGTTTGTATAGGTATGTCAATGTTATTATTTGGACATTGCAGTTATACCATGTTATTCATTCAACGTGTACTAGAAGATGAGTTTATTATATCGTATGTAGTTTAAGTGTTTTACCAACCACTCATTTTATATATATATATATATATATATATATATATATATATATATATATATATATATATATATATATATATATATATATATATATATATATATATATATATATATATATATATATATATATATATATATATATATATATATATATATAACTTTTCATTTTTAATTAGAAATTAATAATATGAATAATTAAGTTATGCTAGAAAACAACAACGTAATTCATTTTTAATTAGAAATTAATAATATGAATAATTAAGTTATGCTAGAAAACAACAACGTACATTGATCAATGTTATGGGAGCTTTTAGCAGCCTATTATTTTCATATCTCTCTGACGGTTAGAATTTGGTTCAATACTTTTAACTTTTCAATCAACGGTTCAGTTTTTACTAGTTCATTTTGCAAAGTCAGTAGTACCTTGCAGAATGAACTAGTAGCAAAGGAAGTGTTAGTTGAAGAGTTAGAAATTCTTCCGGACTGACCCAATGGCGAGGCATGACCCAATCCACTTCTGCACCCAGAACGGCCCAATAGTCTAAGCCCTGTCAGGTGAGGGCAAAGGAAAGAATTTTTCCTTCTTCCCCTCAGCCGAGGAAGGTTGGCCAACTGACCCCTAGGACCAGTTGCCCTTTGTCACATCTCTTTCCATCACGCACGGTTCAACCATCCAGGAATGGCCACGATGCACTCACCTGCAACCACGCCCCTACTCAATGCAACAGCTAGTTTCGAGCATGTCTGACCATCACAACGGCTAGTTTTTTAAGGAGCGAACATCTAGGCCCGAATATAAGGACCAATGGCCAAGCGTTGTGGGCACTATAAACACCCTCTCCTTTGAGAGAGTCAGATATTCAAAAATCACTCTAAGACATTCTTACTTTGTACTTGCCTTCTCCTCTTCCAATTCTTACTTTGGCATCAGAGTGCTTTGTAGGTACACCCCTCCTCCTTGGATTCTAGCATCAAAGACAAAGTCTCTGGCCCACTTCAGGTTCTGATCAACTCGAAAGATCAGTGGCGCCGTCTGTGGTAATTATGTTCTCCCCATCTTTCTTTCCCTGAAAACCAAAGATCAAAGCACTTTTTCAAGACTGCGATCAACGCCAACCATGATAACACCAATGATGCGTACAACACCGTCATCTCCCCCAGCCAGCAAGACAGACAACGACGGGGAAAACCCTTTTCTTGGAGACAATGTTCCTCAACAGAGGGACGGAGTCACCACGTCTCCCTCCTAGGATTGTGCCAACAACGTAGAGATCTAGTACTCATAGGACTATCAACATATCCAAGTTCCACCCAACACCGACCCGACCATGGCTGCTCTGGTCGAAGCCCTCAACAAGACGAACCTTTTAATCCTCCAGTAGAATGCAAGAGTTTGAGCATTGGAAGAGATATGTTGTCCAAGATCTCCTCTACCAAGGCGCGAACACCGGAGATCTCGGAGTCATTCTCCCCGACGTGGAAGAAATCTCCAAATTCCAGCGGATCCTGAATCCCTGTCGATGAGGAAACACGACCATACTCCTCCCTAGAGCCAGCACTCCCCAGGGGTCAAGAGAATAAGAAGAGATCTACAGGAAAAAAATCAATGTTCACCTCCGGCCAGACCTAAGGGTCGGTCGTGAACTCCTTCTCCCCGTCGATATCGCAATCCTCACCCTGGAAAAAACGCCCGCTCTCGTTCACAGTCGAGCAGCTACAATGACGACAACAAGCCTCGAGACCCGCTATCCCAAGAGACCATGGCCACTTAATTACCCAAAGGGCTGGGGAAACCCCTACCCCTGGGCACATATGATGGCACGACCAATCTCGATGACACATCAAGAACATCAATGCCTTGCTCGACTACCATGGCATCAGAGGCTCCATCGAATGCAAGTTGTTCCCGACGACACTAAGGAAGGGAATAATGTCCTGGTACAAGAGTCTCCCGTATGAATCCATCACCTCATGGAGGCACTTAGGGAGGATATTCTTGAGACATTTTACAGCCTCTCACCGGCATTCAAAGACAGAAGCCTCCCTCAAGGATATCATTTAAGGAAAGAATGAATCTCTTCGGGCATACATTGAAATAATTAATAAAGAAGCCATTCAGGTCTCCACAACTGACATCATGAAGAAATATTTACTCGAACGAGGGCTCCGTCCCCGCAGCGACTTTGCCAAGGCGGTTGGCGTCGAGATCCTAGCAACACTAGACGCCCTCCTTCTCAAGGCTCAGGCATATATCCAGCATGAAGAAAAAGAAGTTGCAAACACTACCTGAGACTCAAGGCCCCAAGAGAATGCCAAGTCCTCAAAATACGATGACTCCTCGTCAACTCATCGGGGAATAGAAAGAAGAAGGGATGACCGCTCCCAAGAATCCCAAGATCATAAAGGTCCACCTGGATGTTTCCACGAGCACATGCCGCTAACCGCCTAGCGCGAGAAGATACTCTCCGACTGTGCAAACTTGGAGTTTCGGCAAGTAATGGTCCGTTTTCCAAAGCAGATACTTGTTAAGCCGAACACGGATAAAACAAAGTATTGTCGGTTCCACAAGAGCCATAGGCACACAATAGATGACTGTATCAACCTCACGGATGCAATTGAAATCTTGATCAGGGACAGGCATCTGAAGTAGTTTGCGAAGAACAAAGACGCTCCTTGACAGGAGGCCCAGAAATCGAAGAAGGTTGAAGAAGAAGTACAATCCTCAAACGAAGTTAGTCTTTAGGTCGCCATGAGCATCTCACGACTAGAAGATTTCTATGTCCCCGATGGGTTCGACGTCCCTCTTTACTTCGCTACACAGAGCTCCTAGGAAGCCTTCCTCTCCTCCGTGGTCATATCGGTAGAAAGATTCAACAAGGTGATCATGGGGTCAGTAAAAAGGAAGTTCGAGCACCTCATCAATACGAGCTCGAACCGGAGTTCTACCTTGGACAAGGTCCGGGGAGATCCAGTTCTCATCACCTTCTAACACGAGGAACTCCTCGACAGAGCCCTCAAATCCAATATTCCTCTTCTCATAAAGGCGCAGATGGCCAACTTCGATGTTCTGCGAATTCTAGTCGACTAGAGAAGCTCAGGTGACATTATGTACTCCCAATTATCCTTCATACTTCAGCTGGATGAGATGCACCTAACACCCTATGTAGGTTCAGACCTACAAGGCTTCAACAGTTCAGTCAAAAAGCCATGGTAATACGTGGAACTGATTGTCACCTTCGGGGCAGAGAAGATGGCCAGATCCATCAAGGTCCAATTTCTAGTAATAGATTGCCCATCCCTTTACCAGTGCATCTTCGGACGACCAACGCTGGCCGAATCGATAGATGTGCCCTCCACTGTGCACTTGAAGATGAAGTATTACACTTCTAAAGGGCTCTTTGCCACCCTACACGGAGACATAGAGGAAGCAAGAAGGTGCTTTGAGGCAGCCTCAAAAGGGCTAAACACCATCATCACTCGATCAAAGACGTCCAGCAAGCCTGCCCTGCCCTACAGCTCCGATGAGACGAAACCGCTGCCCTGTGTTGACTTCATCGACCTCGACAGTCGTTTCTCCAAGAACGACTAAAGGGACCAGAAGAAGAAGAAGCGGAGGGAAACTCAGTCAACTTGAGCAGCCCCTCAACATCAACTAGCAGCTGCGAGCCTGTCCATCCTATGCGACCAATCCCAAATGGAGAATTCGAGCTAGTCCTCCTCAAAAACAACCCCCTAAAGGGAGTGAATATTGGGACCTGCCTCCCTGACCTTGCAAGGAAGCAGCTGAAAACTTGTCTTAAAGAGAACGTGGACCTGCTCGTCTGGAGCGCCTCGGAGATGCCTGTGCTAGATCTAGAGGTGGCCTACCACCAGCTTACCATCAACCCCGCCGTAAGAGCAATAGCCCAGCGTAGGCGCAAGCATACCCTGAAAAAAATGAAGGTTGTTGAGCAAGCTATAAAACACTTCCTAGAGGCAAATTTCATTTCGGAAGCCAAGTACACTACTTGGCTGTCCAACGTTGTACTTGTGAAAAAATCTAATGGAAAATGGAGAATGTGTGTTAACTATACTGATCTTAATAGGGTCTTCCCTAAAGACGCATATCCCTTCCCCAACATAGAAAAATTAGTTGATAATTCTGCCGGTTTTAAATTATTGTCTTTCTTAGATGCATATTCGGGCTATAGCTAAATACCCATGGTCAAAAGCGATAAAAGACACACAACCTTCATGACCGAATCAGGAAACTATTAATATAACATAATGCTCTTCGGCTTGAAAAAAGCTTGTGCTACCTACTAGAGAATGATGAGCAAAGTCTTCCATGGAGAGATCAGGGATATGCTCGAGGTTTACATGGACGAAATGATCACAAAATTCCATGAGGAATCCGACCATACACTCCATCTAAAGAAGGTCTTCGACCAGGCCAGGAAGTACAAGATGCGCTTCAATCCGGAGAAGTGCACGTTCGGGGTACGAGCAGGCAAGTTCCTCGGTTTCTACCTAACGGAATGAGGAATCGAAGCCAAACCTGAAAAATACAAAGCCTTCTCCGAACTCCCCATGCTGAGTTCAAAAAAATCGATCCAATCTCTGAATGGGATGCTCACCTCACTGTCCCGTTTCGTGGCAAAATTTGCTCAACACGCACTCCCCCTTTTCAAACTCCTCCATAAAGAGGTAGCTTTTGAGTGGAAGGAGGAATGCGGCAATGCCCTCCACCACCTAAAGCAAACGCTATCGGAACCATCGCTCCTCTCCTAACTAGAATATAGGGAGACCCTCTATCACTATCTCGTCATCACAAAACCTGTCAGCGCAACCCTCATTCATGAAACCTCAGAAGGGCAGAAACCCATATGCTTCACGAGCAATATGCTGCAAAGACCAAAACTTAGATATCAATAGATTGAAAAAGTAGCCCCGACCCTCATCAATGCAGCGAGAAGGTTGAGGCACTATTTTCTACCCCACACCATTGTGTTGCATACACACCAGCCTGTAAGGCAACTATTGGGCCGCCCGGACATGGCCGGCATAATGCTCAAATGGTTGCTCGAGTTATCTGAGTTCGACATCATGTACAAGAGCAGAAAAGCCCTCAAATCCCAGGTGTTGGCCGACTTCGTGGTGGAGATGAACTTACTTGTCTCCCCGACTTGCGGAGCTCGCAAGTGGACAATCTTTGTTGATGGAGCATCCAGCTTGACGGGGAGCGAGGTAGGCGTCATCTTGGAAAATGAGGAAGGCATCCTCGTCAAGGTCTCACTCGACCTGTCTTTCCCCACCTCAAACAATCAGGAAGAGTATGAAGCTTTCCTTGCAAGTTTATACCTCGTGAAGACCTGGGAGCCGAGGAAGTCATAATCTGCATGGATTTTCAGCTCGTGGCATTCCAGGTGCAGGGAGAGTATCAAGCCAAAAACGATAACCTCTCAGAATACTTGACCTTGGTTAAAGAAAAAAAGACGAAGTTCACGTCTGTGGAAGTAAGCAAGTTCCTCACGAACACAACATCCGAGCAGATATCCTGTCGAAGCTAGCAAGCACAAAAAATAAATGAGGAAACAAATCTGTCATCCAGGAGATACTTCCTTAATCAAGCATCGAGAGAACTCCCTCAACCCTCGACGTAAACGTCATTGGAGACAACAACAGTTGGGTGACCCCAGTCTACAACTACCTTTCCAAGGATGAAATACCATTCGACCCAAAGGAAGCAAGTGTGGTCAGGCACATAGCTTGTTCCTACGTCCTATTTGAAAATAAGCTTTACAGATGAGGGTTCTTCATTCCTCTCCTCAAATGCGTCGAGAAAAATATGGTCGCCCACATCCTGTGTGAAATTCACGAAGAGATCAACGCCCAACACCTCGAAGGAAGATCCCTCGCCCGGAATGCTCTACGAGCAGTATATTATTGGCCAACCATGCAACATAATATGAAGGAACATGTAAAAAAATATGACAAATGTCGACGTCACGAGGACATGCACCTGTCACCGTTTAACGAGCTCAAAACAATGTCTTCCCAGTGGCCCTTCGCATGGTGGGGCCTGGACATCCTAGGATCGTTCATCATAGGGTCAAGTCAGAATAAATACTTGATAGTGGACGAGAATCATTTTACAAAGTGGATAGAAGCAGAGGCTCTAGCCAAAATAAATGCCCAAAACATACTTCTTTTCTACAAGCAAAACATTCTTGTATGTTTCGGGGTTCCTCAGGAAATCGTCACCGACAACGGGACATAGTTCACGGACAAAAATTTTCAAGAATTCGTCGCTAAACTAGGTACTAAACAAAACTTCGCATCCGTCGAGCACCCGCAGACGAGCGGGTAAGCCGAAGCGGCAAACAAGGTAATCCTGTAAGGTCTAAAACGGAGACTGAACAAAAAAAGTGGATCGAAGAGCTACACACCATGCTCTGGGCCTATCGAACCATGCCTCACTCGACAACCGGGGAAACCCCTTTCCAACTAGCATACGGGCCGAGGTGATGATCCCTATTAAAATACACGTGCCCTCCAGGCGTACTGGAGCTCCCTAGATGAGGAGGCGAATAGTAAGGCGTTGAAGAGGAGCTCAACCTCGTGGAAGAGGTCTGATCAGAAGCAGCCCTCTGCGAGGCCTCGTTAAAACAAAAAATCACAATCCGGCATAACGTCAAAGTTATATGGCGAGACTTCCAAGTAGGTAGTCTCGTCCTAATGAGAAATCACAAGGATTCTCGCGAAGGCAAACTCATCGCAAACTAGGAGGGACCCTATCGTGTTAGAGCAAAAACAGAAAATGGGGCCTACTACATAGAACACCTCGAAGGGGAAGAACTCACTCGACTATGGAACATTGAAAAGCTAAAACAATATTACATCTAAGGCCACAACAGTCAGCATGCTTCATCAAAATGACGAGCATAGTGTGTCGACCAGAAGTGTGTACCCCGGTACAAGCGTTGCATACTAAAATCAATCAAGACAGGATTTTACTCTAGAAAGAGAAAACCCTATGTCTGACAGTGGTCCCTCGACCGAGCCCGTCATCCTCACCGTACCGCGAAAGATATAACACCTAGCTCATGATGGGAAGTTCACGCAGTAGAACTCAGGCCACAAACGCGACTTGAGCTCCGATCTCTTGCCCGGAAAGTACCCATGCTTTTCGACCAGTTCCCCTCACTATTGAACAACTATTTGTCGATCAAACCCCGTAACACAATGAAAACCATTCACAAAAACAACTCATACAAACGGGAGCTCATGACGAGCAGCGCGTAACACTTAGCAAAATCAAGTAGAGTACAAACATACACGCACAGATGTCCAAAATAAATCACACAAGCGACCACCAAGGCCAAAATCACATATCAAAAAATAAAACAGCCACAAGGACCTTGATTGTAAGGATATTACATAAAAAGGGGGTCGCACCCCCATCCAGACAGAGATACGACCACGAAGGCCAAAATTGTTTCAAAATTACATAAAGGGGCCAAGCCCCATCTGAAAAAGTTACAACATACGACACGCAGGTCGAAAAGACAAAACAAACAATCAATCGGCATTTGGCTACAGCTCATCACAGACAGGCTGCTCATTCTCCTCGCCTAGCTTGAGGAAATCAAAAATGGAAATCTAGTCGTTCGTCACGTTGTTGAGGAACCTTGTCCCCGCGGTAACCAGCTATACCTCGGGGTTCATAATTTTTAGCTACTCCACCGTGTTGTTGAAGGCCTCTTCAGTAGCCCCCAAGCAGTCATCCTCGGCCTGGTTGATCTGGGCGGCAAGCTCGCCACGAGTCTTCAGACTCTTCACCTCGTCACTCTCGTCCGTGGCAAAAGCCGTGGCAGCCTGTAAAGCAGCGACACATCCTCTAAGGCTTTTTTCTCCATAACCAAGATAACTTGCTCCATGGCAACCCTGACCAACTCCTTCTTAGATTTCTTCGCCGCCTCCTCCGCAACCTTCAGTCTTTCCTCCAGAGTTGCGTTGGCAGCCTGAGTCATTTTCAGCTCCGCTTTCTGAAGGACCTCTTCCTCTGTGTAGACCACCGCCATGCTCAAGACCCTCATTAGGGCAGCGGTGTTCTGGGCCAACAGCATTCTCTTACTTGGACGATTGAGCTCCTTGAGCGCCAAAGACACCGCTCGGTGGAGTGTAAGGGAGGAGCCTTCGAAGAAATCCCTCTTGTGGAAGCATGGGGGTAGATCGTACTTGCTTTTCTCCTGTTCACTGGTCAGGTCGATGACATCTTAGATCCAAAAACTCTTGGGCCTCGAAGTCACAGGTAACAGGGAAGTTTAGACGGCAGCTGCGGTAGATGAAGAGGTCCCCAATCCCTTTGGAGGATGAACTGCATGCTCACCAAGACGACTTTTGCTTACTTTTTTCCCTTGCTTGGCCTTGGCCACCACAGTTTTTTCCAAATGTTCTTGAGTCGTGGACATCTTGCCTGCAAAACAACGGACACATGTTAGTAAACTAAAAACAAAAAAATGGGACAAGCTAAAAATAAAAATGGCCACCCAAAAGTTCCAGAACATCCTTGCACGTGTCTCAATCAAGGAGCTCTTTGGCGTTAATATATCGGGTCTCTACCTTGGGCCCCCCGTCATATCCAACGATAATATCCCCGCCCCTGGCCATGCATTTGGCAAGGGGAAAACTATCAACAAAGGCCACCGGCTTGTTATAGTTGGCTAGGTCATCCTCATCCAACATGGTCGGCCTGGCAAGATACTCCTCGGTTCCCCTGGTGAATTGGTCCTTGCTCCAGGAAAAAACAGAATTTCTGTGTCTGACGCGCCCTCGCCCTGCCTTGCTCGTTGTGAAGGGGCTCCGTGTTTTCATCTGTAAAAACCTCCCAGAGAAATGAAGAGTCTTTGTCCCTCTTCGACACTGGCTCTACTACATAGTATTTTTTCTTGAACGTTCTAATGGACTCCGAAAAGGATTTGAACAACTTCCTCCTCTACTTCAGGGAAACCCATCCAAACTGCCCTTGCACGACCTGGCGTTGGAGGTGGAAAATAATGAAGAAGAGGGGGAGAATGGCTCCAATCCCTAAGTATTCGCAGGTAATCTCAAATGCTCGGATAAAGGAAATCAAGTCCGGATGGAGCTGAGAGGGTGCCAAGTCCAGATGACTGAAAACTGCCACCTGAAGATCTGTAAAGAGCAGCCTTAACCTCATCTCCTTAAAAACATACTCATACATGGGAAAACTCCCGACATCGTAAGTCTACCATATCCGATCATCTTCCCCGAGAAAGTGGACCCTCCAATCTTCCTCGTCCCCCACAGTCATGAAGGCATCTTAAGTATAAAAGGCGAAGAGTGAGGCATGCTCCCAAGGCTCGGGGGCAATCTATTCCTCCCCATAACTCCCGAGAATGGTTTCCTCGAATCTGTTATCCCCCTAAATACCCTCATCGAACAACTCAGGATCGAACATAACGTCATCCTCGGTGTCGCTAGACATCTCCTTTACCTGAAAAGCAGAGGACAAAAGGGAATTCAATGGTCAAATCAAATCCACTCTTCCACTGCTAGTTAAGTGAAAGGGTGCCGTGAAGGCCCGGGGACAGCTTTCTCGACCTATGCCCTTACTCAAACAACACAATGAAGGTGCGGGGAGATTCTCCATGGAAACCCCTTAAACCCTCACGGGGAGATCCTCCCAGATACTTTACGCAAAACTCCGTTGAAGACCCATTGGAAAACTCATAAGTACGCTAGAAACCTTATAAGTTCCATTGGCGACAAACTCATTCGCCGTTGTGATAGCGCCGGAATCCACAGAAAAACCTAAGTTTCTAACACTCCGGCGACGGCAGAAAATGGCTCAACCACCTCTAGACACCAACATCCGCCAGGATGCACCTACTCTACCTAGTTTTCGTCCTAACTGTATGCAAATCTAAACAAAATGAGACTAAAGCTTGTATAAAACAAAGAAGGATCAGAAACTTACATGGACGAAGAGAAAGAAACTGTGGTCGGAGAAGCTTGGTCGGTACTTGTACGACTATGTTGCGGTGGTGGACGGCAGAGAATGACGACGACAACAGAAGAAGCAAAGAGCAAAGACAAAGAAGAGAGAGAAGTGAAAAGTGGAAATGAACACTTCCTCCCTCTATTTATAGGCGAGCCAAAAACACGTGCACGAGCATGCACGTGCCTAGGAAGATGTAAGAGCATCATTATAACCATAGCATAGCCATCATTATGCATTAACTACGATGTGTAGCTCGATGCATGTGTGACACTCCATCCCTCGAGCACCACGAAGCGGCCCCGTCTCAGTAACAAGCGTCGACCGCGCTTACTCCTCCTCGGGATCACGGGTTTCCCTTAAGTCATCACTCTTATGCTCAGGAGCAACGACATGAGGGGCTCCTGTTCCGGACTGACCCAATGACTAGGCATGGTCGAATCCACTTCTGCATCTAGAACGACCAAATAGTCTAAGCCCTGCTAGGTGAAAGCAAAGGAAAACACTTTTTCTTCTCCCCCTCAGCCGAGGAGGGCTGGCCAGCTACCCTTCATCACATCTTTACCCGTCACTCACAGTTCAACCATCCAGGAATGGCTAGTTCTGAGCACGTCTACCCGTCACAACAACTAGTTTCTGGAAGTTACCTATTTTTGGGGAGCGAACATCTAGGCCCAAAAATAGATACCAATGGTCAAACACTTAGGGCATTATAAATACTCTCTCCTTTGAGAGTGTCAGGTATTTCAAACTCACCCTAAGACATTCTTGCTTTGTACTTTCCTTCTCCTCTCCTGATTCTTACCTTAGCATCAGAGTGCCTTGCAGGTACACCCCCTCCTCCTTGGATTCCAGCATCGAAGACGAACTCTCTGCCCACTTCAGGTTCTGATTAACCGAAAAGATCAGAAACATTAAACTAAATTCTAACTATGAGAGAGAGAGAGAGAGAGAGAGAGAGAGAGATGTGGATAATGAGTTGTACAAAACTCAAAATATATTGATTAGTGTAACTTGTTATTCTAATATAACTTAATTTTTTATTGTAAGTGCTTCTGATTGGCTACATTTTATGGCAAAACATTAGAGTGTGTATGGATGTCATAACTAATGATGTGACACACAATATGCAGGGTAAGTAGTAAGTTGAGTTGGATGTCATACTGAATGTCATGACACTGATTGTATGACATCAGGTGCACAT
The DNA here is from genome assembly GCA_963859935.3 of Lathyrus sativus. Classification (NCBI taxonomy): domain Eukaryota; kingdom Viridiplantae; phylum Streptophyta; class Magnoliopsida; order Fabales; family Fabaceae; genus Lathyrus; species Lathyrus sativus. Next base: position 654,225,086 of record OZ012735.1, read on the forward strand.
GTTTAGTTTTCTGTTATTCAGAATGAGGAAGCTCATGCTAGAATTCAGGAAACTTTATAAAAGCTCAAGCTGGAAGTCAGGAAACATTTTAGAAGCCCTGGGAAAATTAAATGTACCTGACCTAAGTGGTAAGTGCAGCTTTTTGAAGAGAGGTTTGGGTAAACCTAATTTCTGCACCAGCCCTAGCCCATTCTGGATTGCTATAAAAGAAGGAGCAGAAGCAAGGAAAAAGGAAGCACTCACATCAAGAACAACTTGAGTGTAAAATAAAGGTCTAGGGTTTGAGAGTCCCTTGTGTGTGTAAGTCACCCTGTTTATCTTTTGATACATTGTGGTAAACATATTTGTGAGTGAAGAGTTGTGCTCTTCACGTGTGTTGTGAGTGAAGAAGTTTTGTTCTTCACGTGTGAAGTGTGTCTTAGGAATACTTGTACACCAAGCAACTGTGTACTGCATTGGTTAGGTACTAAGTTGTTGTGTCACTCAAAGCTGTTAAGCAAGAGTGTGTGTCACTTGATCAAAGCTGTGAAGCAAGATCAAGGTGTGTTTTTGGAGTGTAACTCCATAACTGTTCTGTAATTGTGTGTTAATATCACTGAGGTGATTGAGGGGGAGTGAGTGGTATAATCAGGTCTAGAGTGTCTCTAGGCAGAAGTGTCATTGGTTAGGTTTTAAGTGAGGAGTGCAAACTGGGTTGTTTGACTCTGAATTAATTATGCTGATAGTGAATTTTCTCCCTGGCTTGGTACCCCCCAGATGTAAGTGTTGTTGACACTGAACTGGGTGAAAAATTACTGTGTTATTTACTGATTCTCTTTACAGCACTTTAATTACTCTAATAGTCTGTGTTATAGTGGATGTTATAACATCCGTGATAACATCCATCGTGTGCTTTCCAGAATTTCAATTGGCATCAGATGAGGCACCCTGCCTGTTTACTCTGGGTGAGATCTAGGGAAGATAAATTTGGGTACTATGGATAAAGACATAGGATTTACAAATAGACCACCAATTCTGGATGGCTTTAATTATGACTATTGGAAACCTAGGATGATTTCCTTCTTAAAGTCTTTAGACAGCAAGGCATGGAAAGCTACAAACTCTGGTTGGGAACATCCTGTGAAGACTGACAAGGATGGAGTATCTGTGTCAATTCACGAAGAGGAATGGAACAAAGAGCAAGAGGCTCTGGCCCTTGGAAACTCCAAGGCATTGAATGCACTCTTCAATGGTATAGACAAAAACATCTTCAGACTGGTACACCATTGTGAACTGGCTAAGGAGGTGTGGGACACTCTCAAAACTACTCATGAGGGAACCTCAAAAGTCAAGATGTCAAGACTACAAATGTTAACCACCAAATTTGAATGTCTAAGAATGAAGGGGGATGAGACTATCCATGAATTCTACATGAATATCCTTGAACTAGCAAACACCTCAGGAGCCTTGGGAGAAAAGATGTCTGAAGAGAAGCTGGTAAGGAAGATTCTTAGGTCCTTACCTAAAAGGTTTGCCATGAAGGTAACTGCCATTGAAGAAGCCCAAGACATATGCAATATGAAGGTGGATGAACTCATTGGTTCTCTCCAAACCTTTGAAATGGGAATGTGTGATCAGACTGTGGAGAAAAAGAACAAAAGCATAGCTCTTGTCTCAAACACTGCAGAAGAGTTAAAAGAAGAAGATGGTGAAACTGAGGAGAATTTGTCAGAAGCAATAGCCTTGCTTGGAAGATAATTCAACAAACTTATCAAAAGATTTGATCATAAGTCTAAACCATACACCAAGAACAGCTCTTCTGAAAGCAGCAGAAGGGATAAGTCTGAAGAAAATTCCAACCAAAGCTAAGGAGTACAATGCCATGAATGTGAAGGATATGAGCACATTAGAAAGGAATGTCCCACCTACCTCAAAAAGAAGGGAAAAGGCATAACTGTCTCTTGGTCAGATGGAGATTCTGACAGTGGATCAGAAGAAGAATGTGCTAAATATGTCACTGTTCTGAACAGTGTATATATTTCTGATAGTGATTCAAGTGAAGAAGAGCTAACTTATGATGAACTTGCAGAGTCATATAAGAAGTTATGCCTCAGAAGTACTGAATTGTATCAGCAATGAGAGCAACAAAAGAAGTGCATAAGGGAATTAGAGGCTGAGAAGATAGAGCATCTTGCAACAATAGACTCACTCAAAAGTGAGGCAAGTTTGTTGGAATCCAAAATGGAGCAAATGAAAAAATCCATAAGGATGCTAAACCTTGGGACTAACACTCTAGAAGAGATCCTACAGAATGGTCAGACATCAGGAAATAGGTCTGGACTGGGATTTGTTAGTAAACAGAAACCTATCTTTAATCTCAATAGGCCAAAAACTGAAACCCAGAAGTCAAAGGGGATGTCACAACCAATGTCACAACATTAGAGAAACAGAAACTGGAATCAAGTCAAGAGCAAATTCCAAGGGTATAGGTGTTACCACTGTGGTAAACTTGGGCATATCAAATCTGTGTGCTTCTGGCTACATGGATTTCCTAGTCACCCTCATCAAGGAAGATCCAAATAGGGTGCTCATGTAAAGAAGCAACATCATGCTAAACATAAGAAGAAGGTTCCCAACAAGTAAAGACAATGGGTTGGCAAGAGTATGGCTTTAGTAGCCCACACCTATCTTAGGATGCCTACCAAAGATGACGGGTATTTTGACAGTGGTTGCTCCAGACATATGACTGGAATTGAGGATCTCTTGATAAACCTCAAAACTCATTCCTCTAGCTATGTAACTTTTGGTGATGGAGCTAGAGGAGAAATCACAGGGGCTGGACAACTTGACAGTCCTAAAGCTCCAGAATTAAGGAATGTCTTGCTGGTTAAAGGACTAACTGTAAATCTAATAAGTATCAGTCAGCTATGTGATCAAGGCTTAAAGGTCCAATTTACCAAGGGTAAATGTGTTGTCACCAATCAAGAAGGTGAGGAAGTCATGAGGGGATCCAGAGCAAAGAATAATTGCTACTTATGAGAGCCCAGAAGTAACCTCAATAACTTGGTTAAAGAGGAAAATAAGGACCAATTTTGGCTGAAAAAGGAAATACAACCTCTCAAAATAGAAAGGATCAAGTCCAAAACATCAGCAAGAGGAACTTCAAAGTATGCTTCAGAGAGCAGGACAAAATATAGTATAATTTATGTGAGTAAGCAAGCCAAGAAGGGATACCCAAAGTATGGTCATCAGGGAAAGCTAGATAGGTTATATTGGAACCTGATGGAGTACATGGAAACTACTCAGCATATAGAGAGTAATGTCACTCAGAATGTCATAACATCATTCTGTGACAACCTCGGGAACATGAACTACTATCCTAGTCAGCCAGAGAAAACTGTGAAAAATACTGACTGGCATCAACTTGGGAAAGAATGTGTGGAACTAAGAGACTCAGGAGCATACAGTGATCACAAGTTTACAAGGGAGCTCAAGGCTACTAAAATTGAAAATTCACTAAACCTGGTGAGAACACGTTTGAATGAGGAATTATATCAATTAATAGGAATAGGGAATTGTATTTTCAAATTCAATCATTTACTGATTGGTCAAAATATTAAGTTCCCTCCTCATTTGCCATATCACCACTTTATTTTCTATACACAAAATCCCTACGCTATTTGGTTCAAGTTCAAACTGTTCATCTCCCCTACCTCCTCCAACAAACGAAAGAAATTCTCTTCCACACGATCAAAGTTCTTCACCATGTCTCAACACTCAAAATCACCCTCCTCCAAAAGAATGTCCACCAACGATTCTGAGGTGGGAATCAGCAACCCTAACGAAGTGCTTGAGATAACACCTTTGCATATGATGACTCCAGAAGGAATGCTGGTACAGAACCCAAAAAATCCACATGCAAGAAGGCCCAGAGACTGTGTTTCAGGACAAGCTCTTCCTTCTACAACGTCTGATGTCAATAAGGAGAAAGCCAAGAAAACCCACAACACCATTGCTGACATGGTAGCTAGGGCTCTGAATATACCCATTCAACCTAGCAATGAAGGGACTGTTCCAAATGTGAATGATCAAGATGATGTCATGCACAATGTTGGAACATTGAAGAACACTGCACCAGAGGATAAGGACGAGGATGAAGGTTCTGATAACTTGGAGAGTAACATGGAAGGCAACAAGAATGCTGAGGGGGTGGACCTGGATGAATACTCTGACAATGATCTGATAGCAAAGATAAATCCTAGCATAGTCAAAAGGCTTATGACTAGGAAGAGGAAGAAGGTTGCTGATTAAGTTGTTGATCAAAGTTCTCCGAATAAGAATGATGCTAATCAAAGTTCACCAAAGAAGAAGGGTGTTGAGAAGGTTGTTGAGCATAACACTCTCTCAAAGAAGGCTGGAACTAAAAAGACTCAGTTTGGACCCTCCAAAGGTTGGAGCAAAGTAGCCACAAAGAAGATGAAGGCTGAAACTAGCTCAGAATCAGAAACAGAGTCTGATGTTGCTGACAATCAACCTAAGAAGAAACCCTCAACGAGCAAACTGGCGGCAAATGTTCTTGAAGTTCCCATTGACAACACTTTCACTATCCCTCGTGTGTTAACAGGTGGAAGTATGTATACCAAAAGAGGCTGGCCTTGGAGAGAGAGCTAGCAGAAAATGCTCTTGAAAATAAGGAGATCATGGCTCTTATTTGTGATGCTGGTTTGGTGAAGATTGTGACTCAGTTCTCTCAATTCTATGAAACACTGGTCAAAGAATTCATAGTAAATCTATCAGATGAGTGTGCTAACAGAAAATCTGCTGAGTTTGGGAAGTCTATGTTAGAGGAAAAGGTGTCACCTTCTCCCCCACTGTCATCAATAACTACCTTGGAAGATCAAATGGTGATCAACCTGAGATAACTACCTCTGACAACAAAGTGTGTCAAGTAATTACTGGCAACCAAGTCAAAAGGTGGCCATCAAAAGGGAAGCTAGCTGCCAGCAAACTAAGTGTAAAATATGTTGTGCTACACAAGATTGGGGCTGCAAACTGGGTGCCCACTAATCATAAATCAACAGTGGCTACTATCCCGGGGAGGTTCATCTATGCTATTGGAACCAAGACCAAAATTAATTATGGCACCTACATATTTGATCAGACTATGAAGCATGCTGGTAGCTATAGCATAAAAGGCCCCATAGCATTTCCCTCGCTTATCTGTGAAATTATCTTAGCTCAATATCCAAATATTCTCAAGAAGAATGATACTGGAAGCAGAAGAGAAAGTTCCATGTCCTTTCATCACAAATTGTTTCAAGGAAGTCATGTTCCAGACATTGTCATGACATCAGCTGAGACATCCAAAGGGAGTCCCAGGACCAGAAAAGGTGATGTAATTGCTATACTCAAAGAAACCTGCAAGGAATTAGAAACAAGGAAGCAAAATCTTGAGAAACTGATCAGATCTCTTGAGCACGATGAAGAATCTGAATTGAATGACAATGATGAGGGTTCAGGAAAGGATAGTGTTCAGGAAGATGCTTCAGAAGTAGCTACTGCCAGTTCAGAGGAAGCCACTGATGAAGCAGAAGAGAGTAATGAAGAATCTGAGGAGGTCAGGTCCGAGTCTGCCTCTGAAGAGGAAGAATAGGGTGGTGATAGGCTGCTGAGGGGCTCAACTTTGCTGGTTGTTGAGCTGATGAAGAAGATGTGTTGCTATTTTGAACTTTGTTGGTTGAGATTTGTGTTTTTGTGACAGCACTTGTAATGCTCTTAATGAGCAGTTTTTTGTAATTCCCTAACCACTGTAATGTTACTTATTTTGATCTATGCTATTAGCTTAGTATTGATCTTAATTTGTGGCTAAAAAGGGGGAGAGAGTACTGTAGATAACAGCAGGTTGAAGACTTGTTTGTGTTGATAGAGCAAGTATGTGTTATTGCTGATTTGTGTGATAACAGCTGATGCTGTTAGTGATATGTGAATTGTAACAGCCCAAATTTCATTAAATAATTAATTGTAGTAACTAATTTATCTAGTGGGATTTTATTAATGTTGGAAATTAATTTTTATTAATTGGGATTAATAGAGAATTGAGAAGGAAATTGGAAAGAAGGAAAATGAAGGAAATATATATAAGAGAGAAAAGAAAAGAAAAAAAAGATAGAAAAACATTTGGAAAGAAAGAGGAAAGAAGAAGAAAGGAGAGAAAGAGAAGAGAAGAAGAGGGAAAGTGGAAATCATCAAGAACCAACATCAAAGCTCCGATTAATCGAGGTAAGGGTGAGAAATGTTTCTATTTGATCATTGTATGATGTTATGTATGTTGGGTTGGGGTTTTGGTAGAGTTTTCATCACTTTCCAATTAGGGCAAAAGTTGGAATAATCGGTAGATTGAGGATTTAATCGGTTGAAACTGAGCAATAATGCCGTAGAATGGTTGGGTAACATGTGTTGATGCTGTTGTACTGATTTTGTTGTGTGAGAAGTTGGATGATGGTGGATGGTGGAGGTGGAACAGAATAGGGTTCTGTTCTGCGCATGTTCGCTGGCTCTCGCCAGGCGAGCGAAGGCGAAGCCTAGCTAATGTTGGCGAATAATTATATTTAACTCCCAGTAGACTTCGCTGGTGGGCTCGCCAGGCGAAGTGGGATGGCGAAGGTTCGCCCAGCGAAGGTGCTGGCGAATGGTGGCGAATGAAGTCAGTAGCTACTGGCTTGGGCTCGCTGGGAAGTCTCGCCAGGCGAAGCCTAGCGAGTGTTCGCTGAGAAAGTTCGCCAGGCGAAGGCCAGGCGAAGGTTCGCTGCGAGGGTTCGCCAGGCGAATGAAGGCGAATGTGGCAGTATATTTTCTTTGCTGTGTTATCCAAATGGTGATTGTTTGGTTGATTCGCATATGTTTATACTTCTATGTTATGAATGAGTATGTGAACTATTACGATAACATGTGCTGTGGGTAGCCTTCGGGCGTGAATCCTAGAGTTGTGGATGTTTGATTGTTGTGTACAATTATGTAATGAGTATGCATGAGAACATTTTGAATATGTGTGCATAACTTATAATTGTATGATTGGTATTGTAATGAGAATACCTTGATTGTTGTGATAATTAGAGACACATGGGAATACAATGAGAAATGTATGTGTATCGTCTAATGAATTGCGAGTGCATATATGTATGCGATTGTGGTGTGAATGCATGGGAACATATGTGATATGTGTGCATTGTTGTTGAATATGATGATGTGTGAAATGAATATATTGATAAATGTTTGATATATGTTGTATGTACAATCATTGTGTAATTCTTGAAGTGATGAATTATGTAAATGCATGAGATTAAGATGTCGGTCTTAAGTGCATTTGTTGTGGTTGATTGTACATGCATCATTTAGTCAAGAGGCAATGTCTGTTAGTTTCGTGGAAACTAGTGGCTTGTCCCAAACCTAGAAGTGTGGGTTTGAAGGCTTAGAGGACGGGCCTTTGTGGTTATCGGTCTAGAAGTGTGGACCCGGTTTAATGTAAAAACCGAAAAAAGATAACGGGTTATCGGTCTAGAAGTGTGGACCCGGTTTAATGTAAAAACCGAAAAAAGATAACGAGAGTCGGTACCGCATTGCATGAGTTGCATTGAGTTGTTGAGTCACATTGATATATGACATATGCATGAAGTGATGCTTATGTGTGGATGATGAGATTGTGGAAATTGTAAGTGTATACATAATGTGGGAATGCTTGTGGATATCCATGTTTGTATATATACATGTGTGGTAGTATATATGACTAAGAGAATGAAGTGTGGTGAGAAATGTGAATATGTGTTATATGATTACCTATATATATATAATCTTATGCTTTGATTATTATGGTTATATTTCTCACCCTTCTGCTGTTTTATAATGCTCTATGAGGCATTGCAGATTAGGATGCTGGAGTCCTTTTGTGAAGAATAGTCTTCATTCTTTTGAGTCTACTGCTCTGATATGTAACACCGGGTAGTTAGACTAGTATAGTCATTCTTTTGTGATACATTGCGGTGTATCAGCTGATGTGGTTTTGTAATCTAACTGATATGATATATATTAAATTGGATAGCTTATGTGTACGTGAATTAATATTTGGAACTGATTAAATGATTTTATCTTCCGCTTAAATTGAAAATGTTACATATTTTATGGAGCAAATTGTGAAAGTGTTTTATTGGTGAAATTGTGGCATTCTTCTTTTATACCTGATTATAAAACCTTTTTACTCTGATAACTTGTATGTGCTCAATTGTTTTATATGCAATTATTTGGGGTATAGAAGGGGGTGTTACAATAGTGGTATCAGAGCAGGTCGGTCCGTCCGGCCAAGTTGTTAGAGTGTTTTTCCCTATGTGTTATTGATATGCGTGTGATGCATTATCAATATTGGTTGTTCTTACGTGGTTCTGTTGCTGGAATTAGTAAGATGGTTGCAGGAAGGAACGACGAAGCGATTGCGGAGGCATTGACGAGATTGGCGGGGGCAATTGGGCAGAATCCTCCGGCCAATGTGAATGAGAGGAATCATGCTGATGATGGATTCCGTGCTTTGGGGAAATTCCAAAAGAATAACCCTCCGGTCTTCAAGGGAACTCATGAACCGGACAAGGCACAAATTTGGTTGAAAGCTGTGGAAAAGATTTTTCGAGTTATGAATTGCTCGGATGCACAGAAGGTGCAGTTTGGGACTCATATGCTCGAAGAAGAAGCTGAAGATTGGTGGGGTAATACTCGCCAAAGATTTGAGGAAGATGATATTGTGATTACGTGGGATTTGTTTAGAGAAACTTTTCTGGAGAAGTATTTTCCAGAGGATGTGCGGGGGAAGAAAGAGATCGAATTTCTTGAGTTGAAGCAAGGTAATTCGACGGTTGCTGAGTATGCGGCGAAATTTGAGGAGTTGATCAAATTTTGTCCTCACTATAATACTGGTAATGCTGAGAGGTCTAAGTGCCTCAAGTTTGTGAACGGTTTGAGACCTGAGATTAGACAAGCTATTGGATACCAGGAAATCAGGCGGTTTTCTGAGTTGGTTAACAAGAGCAGAATTTATGACGAAGACAGTAGGGCTAGGTCCAGCCACTACAAAAGTCTAAGTGACAAGAAAGGAAAGGGACAATTCAGAGGAAAACCTTACGTAACTCCTGCTGATAAGGGGAAACAAAAGGTTGGTTTTGGCAAGAAGCCAAGTGGGGGAGTTTCTACCCCGGTTAGGTGTTACACTTGTGGTGAAGCGGGGCATCGTGCCCCGGAGTGCAAAAGTGTTGAACCGAGGTGTTTTAAGTGTGGCAAGCCAGGCCACAAGGCGCTTGAGTGCAGAAGCGGTACGGGTGTTACTTGCTATAACTGTGGTGAGCAAGGACACATTAGTACGAAATGTGATAAGCCAAAGAAGAATCAAGGGAGCGGGAAAGTGTTCGCTCTTTCTGGATCTGAGACTGCTAGCGACGATCGATTGATCCGAGGTACGTGTTTTATTAATGGTACACCTTTGATCGCTATAATTGATACCGGAGCTACGCATTCTTTTATTTCTTTGGATTGTGTTAGAAGGTTGAATCTTGAGTTGTCTGTGATTGGTGGCGGTATGGTTATTGATACTCCTGCTATGGGTTCAGTAACTACACCGTATGTTTGCTTGAATTGCCCGTTGAGTATTTTCGGTAGAGATTTTGGGATTGATTTAGTGTGTCTTCATTTGGATCAACTTGATGTCATTCTTGGAATGAATTGGTTAAAATTCAATCGTGTGTATATTAACTGTTTTGACAAAACGGTTATTTTTCCCGATTCGGATGTTGAAAGAGATTTGTTTATGACGAAGAAACAAGTGAAAGAATCGGTGCAAGATGGGGCTAAGGTATTTATGCTTATGTCAACTTTGAGGACTAGTGAGAGTGAAGAGATTGAGGCTTTGCCCATTGTTAGAGATTTCCCGGAAGTATTCCCTGAAGAGATAAAGGATTTACCGCCGGAGCGAGAAGTGGAGTTTTCGGTAGATTTGATTCCTGGAACTAGTCCGATATCGATGGCTCCATATCGTATGTCGGCCTCGGAGTTAAAAGAGTTGAAGAGTCAACTTGAGGATTTGCTTGAAAAGAGGTTTATTCGTCCGAGCGTGTCACCGTGGGGTGCACCGGTCTTGTTGGTTAAGAAGAAAGGGGGTTCTATGAGGCTCTGTGTGGATTACAGACAGTTGAACAAGGTGACTATTAAGAATAAGTATCCACTTCCAAGGATTGATGATCTGATGGATCAGTTGGTTGGTGCAAGCGTGTTCAGCAAGATTGATTTGAGATCTGGGTATCATCAGATCCGTGTGAAAGCTGAGGATATTCGGAAGACGGCCTTCCGAACGAGGTATGGACACTATGAGTATTTTGTGATGCCATTTGGTGTGACTAATGCACCGGGTGTATTTATGGAGTACATGAATAGGATTTTCCATCCTTATTTGGATAAGTTTGTGGTGGTGTTTATCGACGACATCTTGGTTTATTCGAAGAGCGAGGGAGAGCATGCCGAGCATCTGAGGATTGTGTTATCTGTGCTGAGAGAGAAGCAGTTGTTCGCGAAGCTTTCTAAGTGTGAATTTTGGTTGAAGGAAGTTAGTTTCCTTGGTCATGTGATCTCGAGTGATGGTGTTGCGGTTGATCCGTCGAAAGTTGAAGCGGTGTCGCAATGGGAGACTCCGAAGTCAGTTTTTGAGATCAGAAGTTTTCTTGGTTTAGCCGGTTATTATCGGAAGTTTATTGAAGGATTCGCTAAGTTATCGTTGCCGTTGACGCAGTTGACTAGGAAAGGTCAAGCCTTTGTTTGGGACGCCAAGTGTGAAACGAGTTTTCAAGAACTCAAGCGAAGGTTGACGACAGCCCCTGTTTTGATTCTGCCAAATCCGGAAGAACCATTCGTTGTGTATTGTGATGCTTCTTTGATGGGTTTAGGAGGTGTGTTGATGCAGAATAACCAAGTTGTGGCTTATGCTTCAAGGCAACTCAAAGTGCATGAGAAGAATTATCCGACGCATGACTTAGAGTTGGCCGCCGTTGTGTTCGTGTTGAAACTTTGGAGGCATTATTTGTTTGGTGCGAGGTTTGAAGTGTTTAGTGACCACAAGAGTTTGAGATATCTTTTTGATCAAAAGGAATTGAATGCGAGACAAAGAAGATGGCTTGAACTTTTGAAGGATTATGATTTTGGCCTGAACTACCATCCGGGTAAAGCGAATGTAGTAGCGGATGCATTGAGTCGGAAATCATTGCATATGTCAGCATTGATGGTGAAAGAGTTAGAATTGGTCGAGCAATTTCGGGATTTGAGTTTGGTATGTGAGAAGACTTCTTTTGGATTTAAGTTGGGTATGTTAAAGCTTACGAGTGGTATTTTGGACGAAATTCGAGAAGGACAGAAATCGGATTTGAGCTTAGTTGATCGGTTGACTTTAATCAACCAAGGCCAAGGTGGTGATTTTCGGATTGATGAGAATGGGATTATGAGATGTCGGGATCGAGTTTGTGTTCCAAATGTTGTTGAGCTGAAAAAGAGTATCCTTGAGGAAGGACATCGTAGCGGATTGAGTATTCATCCGGGTGCTACTAAGATGTATCAGGATTTGAGGAAAGTATTTTGGTGGCCTAGTATGAAGAAGGATATTGCGGAATTTGTGTATTCTTGTTTGACTTGCCAGAAGTCAAAGATTGAGCATCAGAAGCCATCGGGTTTGATGAAGCCGTTGTTTATTCCTGAGTGGAAATGGGATAGTATCTCCATGGATTTTGTATCGGGTTTGCCGAGGACGCCGAGTAATTTTGAGGCTATTTGGGTTATCGTGGACAGGTTGACTAAATCTGCTCACTTTATTCCTATGCGTATGGATTACCCTTTGGAGAAGTTGGCTAAGTTGTATATTGAGAGGATTGTGTGTCTGCATGGTATTCCGTTAAGTATTGTTTCGGATAGAGATCCGCGGTTTACTTCGAGATTTTGGGAGAGCCTGCAGAGTGCTTTGGGTACTAAGTTGCGTTTGAGTTCAGCGTATCATCCTCAGACTGATGGTCAGACGGAGAGGACGATTCAGTCGCTTGAAGATCTTTTGAGAGCTTGTGTATTGGAAAAAGGAGGAGCTTGGGATAGCTACTTGCCTTTGATTGAGTTTACCTACAACAACAGTTTCCATTCGAGTATTGGTATGGCACCATTTGAGGCGTTGTATGGTAGGCGGTGTAGGACACCATTATGTTGGTTCGAGTCCGGAGAGAGTTCGGTTGTTGGACCCGAGTTAGTTCAACAGACTACTGATAAGATCAAGATGATTCAAGAGAAGATGAGAGTTGCTCAGAGTCGTCAGAAGAGTTATTATGACAAGAGGAGGAAGGCACTTGAATTTCAAGAGGGAGATCATGTATTTCTTCGAGTCACTCCGATGACAGGTGTTGGTAGGGCACTGAAGTCGCGCAAGTTGTCGCCGCGTTTCATTGGTCCTTATCAGATTTTGCAAAGGATAGGAGAAGTCGCCTATCGTGTGGCTTTACCACCGTCGCTTGCTAATCTTCATGACGTATTCCATGTATCTCAGTTGAGGAAATACATTGCGGATCCGTCTCATGTAGTCCAAGTAGATGATGTGCAGGTGAGAGATAACCTGACTGTTGAGACATCACCTATGCGGATAGAGGATCGGAAATTGAAGCAGCTTCGAGGTAAAGAGATTGCTTTAGTGAAGGTCGCTTGGGGAGGACCGGCTGGTGGAAATGTTACTTGGGAGCTTGAGAGTCGGATGAAAGAGTCTTATCCAGAACTGTTTGAATCAGGTAACATTTTCGAGGACGAAAATTCCTAAAGTGGGGGAGGGTTGTAACAGCCCAAATTTCATTAAATAATTAATTGTAGTAACTAATTTATCTAGTGGGATTTTATTAATGTTGGAAATTAATTTTTATTAATTGGGATTAATAGAGAATTGAGAAGGAAATTGGAAAGAAGGAAAATGAAGGAAATATATATAAGAGAGAAAAGAAAAGAAAAAAAAGATAGAAAAACATTTGGAAAGAAAGAGGAAAGAAGAAGAAAGGAGAGAAAGAGAAGAGAAGAAGAGGGAAAGTGGAAATCATCAAGAACCAACATCAAAGCTCCGATTAATCGAGGTAAGGGTGAGAAATGTTTCTATTTGATCATTGTATGATGTTATGTATGTTGGGTTGGGGTTTTGGTAGAGTTTTCATCACTTTCCAATTAGGGCAAAAGTTGGAATAATCGGTAGATTGAGGATTTAATCGGTTGAAACTGAGCAATAATGCCGTAGAATGGTTGGGTAACATGTGTTGATGCTGTTGTACTGATTTTGTTGTGTGAGAAGTTGGATGATGGTGGATGGTGGAGGTGGAACAGAATAGGGTTCTGTTCTGCGCAGGTTCGCTGGCTCTCGCCAGGCGAGCGAAGGCGAAGCTTCGCCAGGCGAAGCCTAGCGAATGTTGGCGAATAATTATATTTAAGTCCCAGTAGACTTCGCTGGTGGGCTCGCCAGGCGAAGTGGGATGGCGAAGGTTCGCCCAGCGAAGGTGCTGGCGAATGGTGGCGAATGAAGTCAGTAGCTACTGGCTTGGGCTCGCTGGGAAGTCTCGCCAGGCGAAGCCTAGCGAGTGTTCGCTGAGAAAGTTCGCCAGGCGAAGGCCAGGCGAAGGTTCGCTGCGAGGGTTCGCCAGGCGAATGAAGGCGAATGTGGCAGTATATTTTCTTTGCTGTGTTATCCAAATGGTGATTGTTTGGTTGATTCGCATATGTTTATACTTCTATGTTATGAATGAGTATGTGAACTATTACGATAACATGTGCTGTGGGTAGCCTTCGGGCGTGAATCCTAGAGTTGTGGATGTTTGATTGTTGTGTACAATTATGTAATGAGTATGCATGAGAACATTTTGAATATGTGTGCATAACTTATAATTGTATGATTGGTATTGTAATGAGAATACCTTGATTGTTGTGATAATTAGAGACACATGGGAATACAATGAGAAATGTATGTGTATCGTCTAATGAATTGCGAGTGCATATATGTATGCGATTGTGGTGTGAATGCATGGGAACATATGTGATATGTGTGCATTGTTGTTGAATATGATGATGTGTGAAATGAATACATTGATAAATGTTTGATATATGTTGTATGTACAATCATTGTGTAATTCTTGAAGTGATGAATTATGTAAATGCATGAGATTAAGATGTCGGTCTTAAGTGCATTTGTTGTGGTTGATTGTACATGCATCATTTAGTCAAGAGGCAATGTCTGTTAGTTTCGTGGAAACTAGTGGCTTGTCCCAAACCTAGAAGTGTGGGTTTGAAGGCTTAGAGGACGGGCCTTTGTGGTTATCGGTCTAGAAGTGTGGACCCGGTTTAATGTAAAAACCGAAAAAAGATAACGGGTTATCGGTCTAGAAGTGTGGACCCGGTTTAATGTAAAAACCGAAAAAAGATAACGAGAGTCGGTACCGCATTGCATGAGTTGCATTGAGTTGTTGAGTCACATTGATATATGACATATGCATGAAGTGATGCTTATGTGTGGATGATGAGATTGTGGAAATTGTAAGTGTATACATAATGTGGGAATGCTTGTGGATATCCATGTTTGTATATATACATGTGTGGTAGTATATATGACTAAGAGAATGAAGTGTGGTGAGAAATGTGAATATGTGTTATATGATTACCTATATATATATAATCTTATGCTTTGATTATTATGGTTATATTTCTCACCCTTCTGCTGTTTTATAATGCTCTATGAGGCATTGCAGATTAGGATGCTGGAGTCCTTTTGTGAAGAATAGTCTTCATTCTTTTGAGTCTACTGCTCTGATATGTAACACCGGGTAGTTAGACTAGTATAGTCATTCTTTTGTGATACATTGTGGTGTATCAGCTGATGTGGTTTTGTAATCTAACTGATATGATATATATTAAATTGGATAGCTTATGTGTACGTGAATTAATATTTGGAACTGATTAAATGATTTTATCTTCCGCTTAAATTGAAAATGTTACATATTTTATGGAGCAAATTGTGAAAGTGTTTTATTGGTGAAATTGTGGCATTCTTCTTTTATACCTGATTATAAAACCTTTTTACTCTGATAACTTGTATGTGCTCAATTGTTTTATATGCAATTATTTGGGGTATAGAAGGGGGTGTTACATGAATTCCTAGTCTGTGTAAGGAATGTTTGTGAGTACTAAGTGTATGTTGTGCTATAGTTGCTAACGATCTATGAGCTCCTAGTTGCTGCTTGGGAGTGTATGTGTGTCTGCAAGATAGTAGCAGAATGTGAGTGTAGTGCATCTCTTCAGGGGGAGTAGCACAGGAGTGTGTGACTTCAGGATGTTATCCTGAATGTCATGACATCCAGAACAGGCTGGATGTTTTGTATGTGACTGCAAGATGTGCAGGTTATGCCCAGCTGATGTAGTGTGCATCAGTTGACAGGGAGTAACTCAGAATGTTACTCAAAACTCTATGACATCTGTAAGTGCTGACTAACAGATGGTATGTATGTGACAGGTTGATCCTGAGAAGCTGATAGCTAACTGTGTAAATTTATACAACTCTACTAGGGTGTTAGTAGCTTACCTGCATAATAGGCTATATGTTAGACTTCTGCTGCTTGTAAACACTGTTAACAGGGTGTTTTAGCTAAAATTTTGCCAAAGGGGGAGTTTGTAAGTGCTTCTGATTAGCTGCATTTTGTGGCAAAACATTAGAGTGTGTATGGATGTCATAACTAATGATGTGACACACAATATGCAGGGTAGGTAGTAAGTTGAGTTGGATGTCATACTGAATGTCATGACACTGATTGTATGACATCAGGTGCACAGGTTTAGTTTTCTGTTATTTAGAATGAGGAAGCTCAGGCTAGAATTCAGGAAACTTTATAGAAGCTCAAGCTAGAAGTCAGAAAATATTTTAGAAGCCCTGGCGAAATTAAATGTACCTGACCTAAGTGGTAAGTGCAACTTTTTGAAGAGAGGTTTAGGTAAACCTAATTTCTGCACCAGCCCAAACCCAGTCTGCATTGCTATAAAAGGAGGAGAAGAAGCAAGGAAAAAGGAAGCACTCACATCAAGAACAACTTGAGTGTAAAATAAAGGTCTAGGGTTTGAGAGTCCCTTGTGTGTGTAAGTCATCCTGTGTATATTTTGATACATTGTGGTAAACATATTTGTGAGTGAAGAGTTGTGCTCTTCACGTGTGTTTTGTGAGTGAAGAAGTTCTTCTCTTCACATGTGAAGTGTGTCTTAGAAATACTTGTACACCAAGCAACTGTGTGTTGCATTGGTTAGGTAGGTTCTAAGCTGTTGTGTCACTCAAAGTTGTTAAGCAAGAGTGTGTGTCATTTGATCAAAGTTGTGAAGCAAGATCAAGGTGTGTTTTTGGAGTGTAACTCCATAACTGTTCTGTAATTGTGTGTTAATATCACTGAGGTGATTGAGGGGGAATGAGTGGGTATACTCAGGTCTAGAGTGTCTCTAGGCAGAAGTGTCATTGGGTAGGTTTTAAGTGAGGAGTGCAAACTGGGTTGTTTGACTCTGAATTAATTCTGCTGATAGTGAATTTCCTCCCTGGTTTCGCAACTCCCAGATGTAAGTGTTGTTGACACTGAACTGGGTGAACAATTACTGTGTTATTTACTGCTTCTCTTTACAGCACTTTAATTACTCCAATAGTCTGTGTTACAGTGGATGTTATAACATCCGTGATAACATCCATCGTGTGCTTGCCAGAATTTCATTTATATTATTAATTTTTGAATCTGAATAAAAGGTTAAATGTTTATTGAGTAGTCGGTGAAATAAGTATTCCACATAAGTTATAATAAACTCAAGTATACATATAACAACGATTGTTAGTTATAATTGTGGTAAAATATTGAACGGTAAGTCTTTCATTACGGTTGTAGCTTTCAATTATGGTGAAATGTTACAAATTATCAAATTTTGATACTAGATATCGAACCACCAACCTCCATATTTTAGTAAGGTTGTTTTTAACAACCGTATTGATATGTAACGTGCTATTGAATTCTTACTATGATTTCAAGATCGTGGTGGTAAAGCTGACATATACTATCACACCTTATTTTACCACAAATTATCAACTTTGATAGTATTTCTTTTATAACCGCAGTGATATGACCTTTATGTAGTGATTACTTTTGCTTAGAGTTTTGATTGTTTTGTTCATACATCGGTAACATTTGTGACATCACTCGTAGGTCGTGCATATCCTTAATGATTATGAAGGATAAAATTTGTAAACATTTATTTATTCTCATTTAAAAAATATTACAAAGATACTACCTTATAATGGAGAGTGTGTTTTCTTGTATATAGTAAACATGAAACTTAACCAAGCAACTAGATTACTATTTATTAGTCTCTGGGTGTGCTGGTGTGGTGTATCATGCAAATGTAGGCGCTTCAACAAGGAGCCGGTAATAACTATATGCAACTTGTTTATTCATTTATTGTGCTGTACTTCTTCTACTACATAGTAGCAAGAATACGTTAAAGGATTTCATACACCGTACTAAGACAACAAGGGAATTAAATAAAAAATTCATATATAATCCTCTTGCAGAATAAAGTCAGGTATGTCTACTGTGGAACATGTGAGTTTGAAATTTGTCACTTATATTGAGGCTTCTTATTTTAGTTACTTGGATTCTAAGTTACATTTAGCTGCTATATAAAATAAATATTTCAAGAACAATCAAATTGAAAGATGAAAACAAATTGTATTTGTAGTTTAGTTGGTAGTTATAACTTCTAATCAATATTTATAGACCTATCAGATTGTGACCCCTTAATTTCTGTGACTGCACAAGAAAATATTGCTACTAGAAAAGTGTAGGCAATGTCACAATCAGAAATTAATTAAAACACTTGCATTTAAAGAAATTTGTTTCTATACATATACGTAAATGAATGACATAATAATCTAGATAATTTCTAAATACTTCACATGTTTTCCCACTAAATACGGTATTCTAGTAATTAAAAAAATTCTACTAATGCTATAGGAGATTTTTTTGTGTCTTATTCAAATTCGACACCGTTGAATTTTTGTGTGTCTTATTTCATCAATTAAAGCAAGAATAGCATCATAAATATATTTCTACATTCAATGAGATGATTTGTAGTTCTACATTGATTACTAAAATGTAAATAAAGAAAATAATATGTTGAATCAATTCGAGAAGACCGAGAGAGATGGAGTCTGAGAAAATTGAATAGAGGAGAAAATGGTTAGTCCTTTTGGCAGAAACAAAAACATTAAAATGCTAAATTTTTTAATCTAATTTTGATTTTAATATGGACCATTGATTTGTATCTGTACCACGTGTCACACATCAATGAAAAAATTGAAAAACTGGAGGAAGTAATGACTGGAGCAGATTCGAACTCATATAAAATAGGCATTATAATATGGTCCAAAACAATTTGAAAAAAGAGAAGAGAATAATAAGATTTTTGTCCTGTTAACTCGATTGATACACGGTATTTCCAATTTTCATAATACAAAATATCTTTGTCAATTTTTAATTATAAAATAGTGTGTGAAAATTTTGAGTGTATTTTTAAAAAATTGGTACAAATGTAAAAAATAAAAAAAATAAAAAACCCTATGAATTATCAGATTTTTCTAAAATTTTGAAAAAATTGATAGTATAAAATCAATGGTTTTTTAAAAAGCTCAAGAATTTACCAGATATTTAGATGGGTTATAAAATATCTGATAGTTTAAATTTTCACATTTGAGATTTTGCCGATAGTTTTGTACGATTGTGATTGAATCGACGATTATGTGTAGTACATAATGTTAGTTCCATGGTTCTATGATTGTCCATGGTTCTATGATTGACTAAATTTTGGTAAAACATGATCCTGCACTGATGTTAAGCAGGATATTATAACATCTCCATCTGCTGTGGTGACAGAACTGCTGTGGAGTGTTTTATTGTGAATGTCATGACAGAACTGGTGTCATGTGTTGTTAATCACAATGTCATCACCAATGTCATGACATCTGGTGCAGCAGGAGCTAGCAAGAGTAGATGACAGAACTGCTGTCATGAATGCAGAAGGAGCTAGCAGGAGCTGATGACAAAACTGTTGTCATGGATGTCATTACCAATGTCATGACATCGCTACTGGTGCAACAAAAGCTAGCAGGAGCTGATGACAAAACTGCTGTCATGGATGTCATACTGAATGTCATGACATCAATGTTTGGTACAGCAGGGGCTGCTAAGATATGTCTCTTAACATAAGTGTTTTGGTCCTGTTGGATATTCCTCATCAGTATGTACGGCCAAAGAGATTCATTAGGAACAAAGTGCATATTTAATTGGTGTTCATAAAAAGGATCTTTGAGACTTTTTAGGAAACTATAACATGCTTGTTTCTACTATTGTGAAGAAGATTCTGCAGAAGTGTTCAACAGGGGGAGTCTGGTCAGCTAAGAGTAAGTGAAGGGTTTGTTTTTCTGTTATGATACCTGATATATCTCAGGCTAGATTTCAGGAAACCTATTAAGGTTCCTTAGTTATCTCAGACGAGATTCTTGGCAATATCATGACCTATTTGAAAGCACCTTGAATCATGCAAAGTAGTTTTACTTTGTTAAACCTAATGTTTGTTACTTGTGACCAGCCCAAGCCCAGTCTGCATTGCTATTTAAGGAGGAGCAAAAGCAAGGGAAATTAAGCACTCACATCAAAAACAACCAGAGTGTAAAATAAAGGTCTAGGGTTTAAGAGTCCCTTGTGTGTGTAAGTCACCCTTTGTATCTTTTGATACATTGTGGTAGACATATTTGTGAGTGAAGAGTGTTGCTCTTCACGTTTATTTTGTGAGTGAAGAACTTTGTTCTTCACGTGTGTCTAGAGATCTTAGGATTCCTTGAGTACCAAGCAATTATAGGTTGTATGACTGCTCTGGTTAATTGTATGAACAAATGTGTTCATTGTGCCACTCAAAGCTGTTAAGCAAGAGTGTGTGACACTTGATCAAAGCTGTGAAGCAAGATCAAGGTGCTTTGGAGTGAGTCTCCATAACTGTTTTGTAATTGTGTATTTGTATCACTGAGGTGATTGAGGGGGAGTGAGTGGGTATACTCTTGTCTAGTGGTCTCTAGGCAGAAATTGCATTGGATAGATATTAAGTGAGGAGTTGTAAACGGAGGAGTTTAGCTCTAAATTGATTATGCTAATAGTGGATTTCCTTACTGACTTGGTAGCCCCCAGATGTAGGTGAGGTTGCACCGAACTGGGTAAACAATTACTGGTGTTATTTATCTTTCTGCATTTACAATTATGCACAATTTAAATGGTTAGATAAATAGTTCTGTCAGTTTGCAGATGTTATAACAGACGTCATGACATTGGTCATGACATTGATACAATTTAAAGAAATTTAAATTGGTCATGATATGTCCTCGTCCTTGTTTCAACAGAGATCAATGTTCTTGGGACATATGAGATCTGCATACCAGAATTTCACATAATGAATCTAAATTTGTATAAATGTGGATCATTTGTTGTGTGAGATATTGGATCAAACTCTAGTTAGCATGTCGTCGAAGTTTGTTCACATACTATTGTTGAAGACCTACATGCTGTAGTCGAATTGTGTTCTAGTATGTAGTTGTCGAATTGGGCTTTGTGTTAAGGATTCAATTGTTTAAGTTAGCTTGTACCCTAAGTTAGATTGTAATGAGCAATTGCTAAAAAGCCCATTAGTTTAGTATGTTAGATTTAATTATAAATAGCATACTAGTCTCTCATCTTATGTGTGGTGTGACAAAACTTAATTAGGGTGATAGGGTTATTTGTTATTCTTGAGTACTTGTAATATATTTTATAGAGAAAGTAAAGAATAGCAGTTATAACCAATCCTTGTTGTTCTCCTTGTTTTTTCCTTAACCCTAACCCTTGTGTGTTTCTTGATCATAAGGAAACCGAGTATATTTTGTTTTAAGGCGTCCTAATTCACAACAAACTGGTGCGATGAGCATGAAGGAAGATGCCTTCAACAAAGTATGAGATTGAAAATTTTACCAGAGTAAACGACTTCGGTCTGTGGCGCCTGAAGATGAAAGTCCTACGGGTTCAGCGGGGTTGTTTAGAAGCGTTGAAGGGAGAAGCAATCATGGACACTGCGTTAACAAAAAAAGAAAAGACATCCATGATAGAGAAAACTCACAACATGATATTGTCGAGCCTTGGTGATAAGGTTCTTCAACAAGTATCAAAGGAGACTACGTCATCGGGGTTATGGTTGAAACTTGAAAGTGTGTACATAACCAAATCTCTGGTGAATCAACTCTACCTGAAGCAAGCTTTGTATTCATTCAAGATGAGTGAAGATAATATGTTGGTTGAGCAGTTGGATATGTTCAACAAGCTGATTCTTGATCTTAAAAATATTGATGTGAAGATCGATGATGAAGATCAGGCACTATTGTTGTTGTTGTGTGCTTTGCCTAGAATACATGCTCACTTCAAAGAAACTCTCCTGTATGGAAGTGAGTCCCAGAGCTTTTTATATGTTCAATTAGTCTTGTATTCTAAGGACCTGAACGAATGAAAGGAGCATAAACCTTCGATAGTTGGTGAAAGTTTGGCCATTAAGGGAAAATTCTTGCAAAAGGATGATAAGTTCGACAAGAAGAAAGGTAAAATTCAGCAGAAGTCTTATAGTGGCGAGGCATCTGGTATCCGATGCTATCATTGTAATAAGGAGGGCCACACAAGAAAAGTGTGCCCTGAATGCCTGAAAGATCATGGAGGTAAAGATAATGGCAATGCAACCATTGTTTAAGATGACTTCAAATCATCTGATGTTCTTGTGGTTTCAAGCGGTGGTTCAAGAAAGAAGTGGATTATAAATTCAGGTTGCACTTGGCACATGACTCCAAATAGAGAATTGTTCGAGGAGCCATGTGGTCAAGATGGTGGATCAGTGCTGCTGGGAAACAACAAATCTAGCAAAATTGCAAGTATTAGATATGTGAGATTCAAGCTCCATGATGAGTCAATAAGGTTATTGACTGAAGTCAGGTATGTACCTGATTTGAAGAAAATTTTGAGTTCTCTTGGTGAATTCAACAAGAAGGGATATGTTTTTCAAGGAGAGAAAATAATCCTAAGAGTCATGAAGGGGTCGAAGGAAGTCTTGAAAGGCGTGAAGAAACAAGGCTTGCATACCCTTGAGGATGAAGTTGTAAGTGGTTCAAAAAATGTTGCATCCACAAAACCGTTATCGAAAATAGAAATTTGGAACCTGAGATTGGGCCATGTCAGTGAAAGGGGTCTGGTCGAAATAGTGAAACAAAATCTGCTTGGAGGAGACAAAGTCGAAAAGCTAAAATTTTGTGAACCCTATGTACTTGGAAAATCTTGCAGAGTGAAGTTCAACAAAGGTAAACAAAGAACTAATGGATCCCTTGATTACATCCATGTTGATCTTTGGGGGCCTGCAAGGTGTCCATCACATTCAGGAGTAAGGTATTTTCTATCCATAATTTATGATTATTCCAGGAAGTTATGGGTATTCATCCAGAAGACTTAGGATGAAACTTTTGAGAATTTCAAAGGTTGAAAGACTCTGGTCGAAAATTAGACTGGAAAAAAGGTCAAGAGGTTGAGAATCGACAATGGCCTTGAATTTTGCAATGAGGTGTTCAACATTTTTTGTGTTACCTCAGGTATTTCAAGGCACAAAACTACTGCAGGGAATCCACAACAAAATGGTTTGACAGATAGGTTTAATTGAACTATTTTTGAAAGAGTTAGATGTATGTTTATTAGTGTTGGATTAAAGAAGGTGTTTTGGGCTAAGGTTGTTTCGAAAATAACATATATGATAAACAGATGTCCTTCGACTGTGTTAGATATGAATACACCTGAAGAAGTTTGGTCGAAACATCCACCTAGTCTCGACAAACTGAGAGTATTTGGTTATATGGCCTATGCTCACATTAAGCAATACAAGGTCGAACCTAGAGTCGTGAAATGCATGTTCATGGGATACCTTGAAGGAGCCAAAGCTTATAAGTTACGGTGCCTATAGTCAAGTAAAAGGAGGTGTATCGCCAGTAGAGATGTAGTTTTCAATGAAGTTGAGATGGCTTTCAATAAAAATGATGATGTTGACAAAGAGCTGGAACAATGAGAGGTTCCTGTTGAGGTGGAGCATGTTGATGCTGAATTGTGTACCCCAGATGAAGTTAAAGAATAAGCAAAAGTTGTTATCGAAGATGAGGAGACTGATAATGAATACCTGCTAGAAAGAGACAGGTCGATGAGAGTCATCAAGCCACCTCAGATACTTGGGGTATGCAAATGTTATAGCTTATGCCTTGATCTCTGCAAGTGAGGTTCTCAACGAAGAACCTAGAGACTATAAGGAATTTATGAGGAGTCAAAAGAAGACTTAATGACTAAAGGCCATGGATCAAAGGAGTGGTGTCGAAAAGATACAAGGCAAGATTGGTCACTAAGGGTTTCACTCAGAAAGAAGGTGTCGACTTCAACGATGTGTTCTCGACTATTGTGAAGCACAAATCTATTGTAATGTTGCTTACCACGGTGGCATAGTTCGACCTTGAACTGGAACAGATGGATATGAAGATTGTGTTCTTGTATAGTGATCTAGATGAAACAAATCCTGATGAGGTAGCCTGAGGGGTATGTCAAAAGGGGGAAGTAAGATTATATATCCAAGATGAAGAGATCCTTATATGGACTGAAATAATCTCCTCGGCAGTGGAATAGAAGATTCGACAAGTTCATGGCACGCATAAGTTTCATTAGAAGTTAGTTCGACCACTATGTTTACTTCAGATGTTGACCTGGTAATTCATTTGTTATTTTGTTGCTTTATGTAGATGATATTTTAATATCAAGCAACAATGTCGAATATGTAATGAGGCTGAAGGCTGAACTCAATAAGGAGTTCGACATGAAGGATCTAGGAGCTGCGTCCAAGATTCCTGGGATTTACAACCGAAGAGATAGAAAGCAGTCAAAATTATGCTTATCTCAAGAGGCATACCTATGAAAGATTCTCAAAAAGTTTGGTATGTCGAATTCAAATCCTGTTGTGACTCCGATAAACCCTCAATTCAAGTTGAGTATAGATCAGTGTCCCAGTGATGATGTCAAAAGAGCTTATATGAATAGAATTCCATATGCTAATATAGTGGGTTCTTTAATGTATGTTATGTTCTATACTAGACCCGACATGGCATATGCAGTAAGTCTTGTAAGCAGGTACATGGCGAATCCTGGAAAGGCTTACTGGCAAGCATTGAAGTGGATTCGAAGGTACATAAATGGGTCTATGAATAAAGTCCTAATTTATGGTGGAGCCTTGAGTGAAGATAATAAAGCAGAAATCGAAGGATATGTCGACTCAAATTATGCAGGTTGTATAGATTCCAGAAAATCTATTTCTGGATATGTGTTCACTATGTTTGGTACAACAATTAGTTTGAAAGAAACACTTCAAAAGGTTGTTGCCTTATCAACCACTAAAGTAGAATATATCGCCCTAACTGAAGTTGTGAAAGAAGCATTGTGACTTGAAGGTTGTGCAAAGGAGATGAAACTTCAAGGTCCAGTTGTCACTGTTAAATGTGATAGTCAAAGTGCAATACACCTTTCGAAGAATTTAGCCTATCATGAGCGAACCAAGCACATTGATGTGAGATTGCATTTCGTCAGAGGGGTAATCGAGCGTGGATAAGTCCAAGTGCTGAAGGTTTCGATAGATCAGAATGTTGTTGATATGATCACCAAGACGTTGTCTAGTTGCAAGTTTTTCCATTGTATGTAGTTGATAAAGCTGCATGAAGAAAGCTAGTTTGTTTCTTAATGGTAGAGTTAGATCCAAGGTGGAGATTTGTGAGATATTGGATCAAACTCTAGTTAGTATGTCATCGAAGTTTGCTCACATATTGTTGTCAAAGACCTACATGTTGTAGTCGAATTGTGTTATAGTATGTAGTTGTTGAATTGGGCCTTGTGTTAAGGATCCAGTTGTTGAAGTTAGCTTGTACCCTAAGTTAGCTTGTAACAGGTAATTTTTAAAAAGCCCATTAGTTTAGTATGTTAGATTTTATTATAAATAGCATACTAGTCTCTCATCTTATGTGTGGTGTGGCAAAACCTAATTAGGGTGAGAGAGTTATTTGTTATTCTTGAGTACTTGTAATCTGTTTTATAGAGAAAGTAAAGAATAATAGTTATAATCAATCCTTGTTGTTCTCTTTGTTTTTTTTTCTTAACCCTAACCCTTGTGTGTTTCTTGATCATAAAGAAACCGAGTATATTTTGTTTTAAGGCATCCTAATTCACAGCATGTTGTTATAAGAATATCTTAGCATGTCTCAATATTCGTTTATGGCAGTTGTGTCCTTCAACAGATTAAAACCTCTTGTTGATTTCTGACTCCCGAGGACACCACCGACCTTGTTGTTTTGAGGTTCTTATTGGATAATCTATTGCCTTAAATTCAAAACAAAAAGGGGGGTAAGATTGAGTTTCATGCACAATGAATTGTTAACGAAAGAAATGTGAAATACAATATTGAGTTGAAGACTAAGTTTTGTTATTTAATATTGTTATATAATTATGTGTGTTAAGTTATGTTAATTTTCATGTGTAAAGTTATGTTAATACCACAAAAATTAAAATGATAAAGTGTTATCTAATAAACTATACGATTCAAATGTATGACTAATAATACAAAAATAATAAAACCTACACATGTCCCCCACGAGCTAAGTGTGTTGTCTGCAATGCAAAAGTATAAGCCTCACCATTTGGGTTTACCAAACCCACGAGGTTATCTATAATGATTGTTATCATTTACAATCCTTGATGGTGTTTACTTGGAATTTTGGTAAACAAAACAAGTTTCTATTAATACTTCAGGGATTAAACTTAAAAATATCCCGGAACATATTCGTGCGTATTTAAACTTTCAAACAACATTTTGCTGTCGAAATCTAAGGGTAATATTTGGAAAGAAATAATGTAACTTTGAAAAAGACTTAAAATACAAGGTTTTGAAAATGAAGGTAACTGAAATTGAAATGCAGGATGAAGTAAAATGACAAGAAAGTAATGTAAAGTCGAAATGCAACTTAATGTAGAAAAAAAGGCTTGAATGTAAAAATGCTTGAAATTTATAAATGGTAGAATGCATACGTACATTTTCTTCACTCATTTATCAAATACACAGATACTTTGAGTTTACAGAAATATGAGTACAATTGCGGACCCTTACAATATGAACATGAACCCCTTTATATACTACTCTAAAATAACTACCTAAGAACAGTCGACTAACCCTATCACGACACATTTCATTCCCACGCAGATGTTTCCTCCGACGAGTTTCAATGTGTCTTCGAGTAACTGACTATGTTGAATCAATTTCCGCTTTTTCAACACCATTCAAATATCTTAACTACTTTTATTAGTCATCAGGAATTGACCCAACTATGTCAAAATCACTATGATCGATAATGTTGAGATATCACAATTTGTAGTACTTTCCACATGCAGTACCCAAGTCGACATTATTTTCATTGTAATGATGAACTCCAACCTTAGACAGCATAGTATAGTACTCAATCAAGCGACAACTCACTAACACACTCAAAAATTCCCTCACTAACACACTTAAAAATTCCACTAAGTCTCCAAACTCTAACAACGTTCTTCGACTTCCAGCTACTTCGACCAGCATCACCATGTATATCTTTGACATTACCTCAAATCTTAATTTCCATTTGACACTTTAATTTCAACTCTTATCATAGTTATTGTTCTTTACATGCCATTTATAGTTAAGTCGAAAAATCCAAGGTAACAAATTGTCACCCAAAAGGCCATGTTTTGATTTGGGTCACATAAGAGAGACGTGGCATTTTTATTGTATTTTTTTACACCGCTTTCACTTTTGTTGATGTCATTATCATCATTGCCCCTTTTATAGCATATTGTCAATTTCAACGAGATCTGTTCAGAATCTCATCATCACTCTTACTTCCTAGAAAGTCATGGGTGTGCACGTCTGCAATAATTGCCCTCACTCATATCAATGCTTCACTTCGTAACCCTTGAAAACATTTCATAAATCCCATGCGGATGCCATGTGCCCGATTTGGGACATGCAGAAAAAGGGTTATAAATACTCAGTTTCATCTCTTTGTTTTTCTTTTTCACTTCAACTATTTCCATAAATTTCTCACGTAGAGCAAACCCTTTCACTTTTTCTTCAAAAAACTTCATTTTCATCAATGGTAACCACTCAAGAAATTCCCTCCAATTATGACACATGAAAGAACCCGCTAGCTTTCACAATCCCACCAAATGAGAATGAAGAGGGGAGAGATTTCATCCCTGAACCTGCACTATCAAAGGAAAAATTGCTATCTGGGCAAAACGGGTACTCATCCCTTTCTCAATGTCTAACAAACTCTTTGCCTTCTTGGGGTTATATCTGACTGCAAGGTCGAACACTAGGAAACGCTTCTTACCAGGTTACTCAGTCATTATGCCTTCAACGTTTGAAAAATTTGATCTCTCCTTTCTACCCAGAGATTAGAATACATTTTCATGCTCGACAAAGTTCAAACTCAAAAGAAAAAACAATGGAAGGATCTAGAGATTTACGACATGGTAAAAATTTCATGAGTCGACCCTAGGTATAACTTGGCCATGCTGTTAGCGTCGATCTTCTATTGGGAAGAATCTACCAACACCTTCCAATTTCCTTGTTGCATGCTAACACCAACCTTGTTCGATGTGGTAACCATCACGGGCCTAAACCCCTTAGGCTTAACTTTCACTCCGACCCTAAAAACCAACAATGAATTCACCATCAAAAGGTTTAGTTTCAAGAATTTCATTCTCGACAATCATGACAAAGAAAACGATGAACTCTCCGACTAGGAACACATAACTTTCCTAACCCTTTGGCTGTCATACTATGTCTTTTGCTTTAGCTCTCTACAAGTGGCCAAGAAATTTGTTCCTCTAGCCATCCAACTCCACTAAGGTCGAGAGATCTCGTTTAGCAAACTTCTCCTGGCTAACCTCTACCATTCACTGGGAGAAGTCTCCTACAAACTGAAACACCTCCCTAAAACCAACAAATATTACCTAGTTTCAGGTCCTTTATGGATCTTTCAACTTTGGTTGAATGCCACTTTCAAACCAAAACTTCATATAACCACCTCCCTAACCTTAATGACACAAAATGATGCTAGAGCCATCGAATGCACTAGGTTGGCTTTTATTACCCCTCAATAAACTCTGTTACCAAAGATATTCATAAAATACATCAACTTATTTCTTGAATCAACCGTCTTCGTCTCGTCTATGGATCTCTTTATGGATCATTATGTACGTCCATCCTAGTTTAGAAATAGATTCCCATGTGTTCCCCTTCAGCAGCTTCCATGTCGAACTCGATTTGGGCAGCCTTTTTTACCATGACACTTTTATCAACAAGAATCAAATCCGACACTCCTGGATATGGATTTGTTGGTTACTAGCCCAACTTAGTATCCAGACAATTTAGCTTTAGCCAATTTCAACCCCACTCACTCTATGTTTGGAAAGAGGGCATTTGTTGGTCGAAATGCAAATTCAGCGTCGTAGACTACAAATATTGCACTACCTTCGCCAGTGAACAAGTTATTGAACTTCATACTTTCTAATTTCAGCAACAATTCTTTATGACGGGTGAATTCAACAATTGGTGGACCAAGTATTTCACTGACCACTTCTCATAAGAAGATTTCACAAAGAGGCTTTCAGTTGCCTTCTTCGACATGCCAGAAAATCAAGAGCAATAAGGTATATATATATATATATATATATATATATATATATATATATATATATATATATATATATATATATATATATATATATATATATATATATATATATATATATATATATATATATATATATATATATATATATATATATATATATATATATATATATATATATATATATATATATATATATATATATATATATATATATATATATATATATATATATATATATATATATATATATATATATATATATATATATATATATATATATATATATATATATATATATATATATATATATATATATATATATATATATATATATATATATATATATATATATATATATATATATATATATATATATATATATATATATATATATATAGATCATTATCTTCAACTTACTTTCGTCTGTGTCTTTCTTATATCTCGATTTTCAGGTGAATCTAAAGCACCAACTGACATTAACATTGAAGAACCTTCCGACACAGGATAAAAAAGACAGCAGAAGAACCCAATAAAAAGTATTTCTTTCTTCTTTAATTTTTTCATTATTTGATATAATCCTAATAACTTACTTTTCAAAATTGAAATTGTGATCTAGACTATCCTACCAACAAATCCAAGAAGAAGAAGAAGAAATCTAAAACCACTTCAACTCAGGTACATCATTAATTTCTATCTTGCAACTTCTTAAATAATGTCTATCTTATTTGACTTAACTTTTCCATGTTATTCCCTAACAAATTAAAATTCAAGCTCAAAGAGAAAGCTTAGAAGATACTATAGAAACTATTATCTACTCAAGTCCAAAGTCGAAAGCTTTTCCTAAGCCAAATGTCATTCAGAAAAAGAAAGGAACTCCCAAAAAATCCAAACCTAAGAAAGACAACGCCACTTTGACCGCTGGCCTTTCTACCAAGATCAAATGAAAAGAAATTGCCACGGACAAAGACGAAGAATACATATAAAAGAGACAAGAAAGGACTCAAAACCTTCCACCACATAATAATTAAGAAAGAAAAACCTCAAGACAAACCGATCGAAGAACTGAAATCCACTAACTTTAAGATATTCTTTGACTCACTATGTTGCTCTAACATTGTCTTTTACTTGAATTTTAACATCATTCCTCACTCTTCTTTCAGGAAAGTCCAGAAGTGAATAATGATAACGAGACGCCCCTAACATTTATCCCTCGATCAATTACTTATGAAACAATCTCCCATATTCATTGGCCATACTTCATTAATTCCAACATTTCGATTATTAACACAACCACTCATCCAACCAACAAGACAAGAAATACATTTGCACAACCACAACATGAAGTGGATATTAACATCGAACAATCCTCTCTATAACATATAGAGAAAATGGATGAAACCACTGTTAGATGATGGCACAGATCTAGAAGGGGGTTGAATAGATCGCTTGCTTAAAAACAGAGTCGGCGCTACCAAAAATTGGTTTTTAAATTTTGTTTAATAGCGGAAGCGGCCGAGGAACTATATACGTCTAAAACGAAAGGTTACTAGTAAACTGGATATGCGTTAAGCCTATGGAATCTAATAAACGAGATATGAGAACCACTACGTCAATCACACTTTCAATTTGATTATGCTCACTATACGGTGTGACTAGTTCCAATGCCTTCAAAATATTGACAATATGAAAAGACAGCACACAAGGTTTTTAGTTCACACAATTTATCGAACACTTGGAATGCAGAGCAGTACAAGTGAATTCTGTTATGAGAGTTAGGTGCTCAAGTTCTCTCTTACAATCATTGATTGTAATAGGTTTAAAAATAGTTCAGCACAACTCAAATCAGAACTTGATTGATATAATCAGTTGCACTAAAAACATAGAAACTTAGCAATATAAACGTAAAGAAAAAGACACAACGATTTGTTGAGGTAGTTCCCCCGTCGTCCTCGCTCGGGGTACGTTTGCTCTCAATTCTAACAATAGAATTCAGACTTGTATATAGATAGATATAACTTGTTGGTCAATGTTTATACAAGAAGCGAATAACTATCAAACAAACGAACACAATTGTTGTCGTAGATCCTATTTCTTCTTGCCCCTTGATTCAAGTTGAATCAAGTACTTCGAATGCTGTGAATAAACCTCTGACTGCGGCACTCCCTTTGAACAACCCTCAGTATTCAAAATTTGGCCCGGCTGATTTCAATCACCCGCGTGCCGAACCAAAATCTCCCACTCACAATCCTCTGTATACCGTTACTAAATCGACAAAACCTCTAGCTTTTCGATTACCTTCACTCGGCTGAATATGTGATGGAACGAATCGTGCAAAACCCCCCAAAATCTGAGATTCTTGGAGGACAAAACCCTAACGGTTTTATTCAAGAAAAACCTGTCGATTACTCAACCCAAACCAGATAAACCAATCTTCGGCTTTGGACGTTATCACCTCGAACACGCACAATGCACAACAAAAATGATTATGTGTAATTGTTGTGAAATGCTATGAAGAGAATGGAGATGATGAGAACCAAATCGACACGTAATTTCACTTTTCTTGTTTTCTTAGGTGTGTTGAAATGAAAGAGCAACTCAACTCATATACCAAACATAACTGACATAACAAACAAAACCAATTCACAAAGACAGTTGATATAACATAACTTTCATATAAAACAGCAAGAGGTCGACCTATACAGTAGAGGGGGTCTACCTGAGCAGGCTCGAACGCAAGATTGTACAGAAAATAGGACCATGCGTCGACCGGAGCATAGCGTGTGCCAATGCATACCATGCATTTTCAGCCAAACAAAACTTCTTACAGTATGAGTCGACCGGAGGGTCGACGCGAGCCCTCCTGAGGCTAATGCACTAAAAAGACTTGCAGTGTGAGTCGATCGGAGCAGGTTTTTGGTCGACTCAAAACCCTAAAACAATAAATAAAAAATGCCTATTTTCATTCTTTACGACACTTTTGATGAAACCTATAGTATGGAAAACAACACCAACTAAGTCAACCCTATATGACACATATATTTGGCTATCTATATGCAACAATCATGATATTTACGAGCATTTGAATTATGAGAGACAAGACATGCAAATACGACATGGTGACAACGTCCAACGTATATTTTTCTATGGAGCTGAGTTTTGACATCATCGAAACGAGCACATCTATATATAAGGCTTTGCCCTCATATACTTCCCCTTTTTTATGATGGCAAAACAAATAGAACCAGGATGTATAATATGTCATGTTATCCTCCCCCTTACTCGATGCCTTCATCCATACACATTCTTCTGTGTTAATACTAAGTCTTCACCTGTGATGTTTCTGGTTCTACTGCGGTGCTTGATACTTTCTCCCCCTTTGACAACATCAAAAAGAAAGAAACACCTGTCAATGATCGGTATAAAGGTAACAAACAATGCACATTCTAAAACACTCGTAACAGGTTATACATTAACATACATTCACATATAATGTAGTCAATGAACATATAAATAAATAAAAAACGCACAAAATAGATCAACAATAAACTTTGCTATCTTAGTCAAAAGAGAGAATGTCATTAAACACATATAAGTTCATAAGCCATGACAGTCAGATGCCACATAAGTTCATAAGTGCAACAACAATTAACAATATTTAAAACATGATAGTTAGATGCAAGATGCAATATGCAAGGCAACTTCAAGGTCTCCTCCCCCTGAAATGATGGCTATGCCCTCGAGAGGGATACTCCGGAGGTAATTGGGCATCGAATCGTTCGGTAAACTCGAAGACCGCTCTATTTAGGGTGTTGAAGCTAGTGACAAGAGCCTTGTGTTGATTGGCTGCTGTTTCAACAAATCCATTGAACCGTCTCATGACACTGAATAAAAAAGCATTGAAATTTTTAGTGTGAGTTTCAAATTGACTTTGGAGTTAAGAAAGACGTTCATCCTGAGCAGTCATGAATGAGCGTTGCTCAAGATGCATAATTCTCATCATATCGAGGAGTTCATCAGAGTGTTGTTGTGGCGGATTCGAGAATAGTGGAGGCTCATAGCTCCAGTTTGGAGTTTCTTGATACTCCGAATGTTGTTGAGGCATATAGTTGTCGCCTAACGATGTCCAACCAGTATGTTGCCATGCGCCCCACCCTTGTTCATTCGCATGATCCGAGGGAGGAGGTTGGTCAAACCACCTACCATCATTTTGGTCATCAGCCTCCATTGGTTGTCTGCCAACCTCTTCTTCTTGTTCTTCATCTTGTTCTTCTTCGTTCTGGTCATCACTCTCGTCCGATTCTTCCAGACGAGAGGAAGTTGCATTGACAATGAATCTGTAACGACTGTCGGTTTTATCCCAAATATATCACATCATGGTAAGAGTCTTTTGACAAAACTCTTGATCCAATATCATGGATTTATACGGTATACCTGGAACTGTGATTTTGGCATGGTTGAGAACTTCTTGGATAAAAGACCCATAAGAGAGAGCAGTCCCTCTTGTCGCTACTCGAAAAATGACACAGAGTCGCCACCGGATTTTATTTATCCAATGAGGGGAAAGGAAAATATCGAGAAAACCTTAGGAAATAAATGGATAAGATGGTCTCGCAACCATGAACGGGTTCGGAAGCCGATTATGCGAGGGGAAGGTATTAGCACCCCTCGCATCCATCGTACTCGATGGGAACCATTTGTTTGTCGATGTGTGAACTTATTTGTTTAAATATTATGCTATAAAAAAGTGTTCCAAAGGAGAGAGAATGGTTAAAAACAGGGAAAGAGAAGTAACGGGGAAGAAGAGAGGAAGAACAGACTCGGTAGGACTTCGCGGTCCTAGGCCTACATATTCTTAATAGACATGAGAAAGTCAGAGTCGACGTATTTCGGGGAACTACAAATATGGGGGGAATGTGCTCGGCAGGGATTGTGGCCCTTGTGCCTACGTATCTTTACTTGAGCGAAGTAAAGAATCAGAGCAGTCGTAGTTCGGCCTACGGTTTGTTAATGCTTTTATGGATGATGTTATCGTGCGCATTCTAGCAGTTTAGGTGTCTTGCTGCTCGCATGTGAGGAGACTTAAGCGTTACCTGTTTGCGGTAGAACGAGCGTATCATATCCTTTTTTAAATGATTAGGTTTTCTCCATGCGAGGCAAGATGTTACATTTGATTTGTGAGGTTGTTTTTTAGGGGTGAGATAAGTCCTCGGATAGTAACCCCTTGCGGGTAGTACCCAATTCTTTATCTCAAAGTTTTTTGTTATGAAATGGTGTGGCGAACGTAGCGTCTTCGTATTGAAAGACGAGTATCGAGACCACCCCCACTACAGTGAGCATCCCAATACTCGGAGAGGAAGAATACTACACTTAATCCTCTCTCTTTAATTCAATTCAAAGAGAACTTCGTTCTTTTATTAAAGATGTTTTGGTTTTGAATGGTAAGTGCTTTTGCAACAGATAACCCTACGATAAACGTCAAGCACTTGGGATAGGAGAAGGCCTACGCCTAACTACTCCACGACTATTCAAGTTTTTGTTTTAAAAAGAGTTTGAAAATGCACTCAGTGCGGGACCGAGGTTTTAGGTGAGAAAGATTTCAGAAAGGAGTTATGAAAGAAGAGGTGGTGGAAGAAGTCGCGTCTTCGTATTGAAAGACGAGTGTCTAAACCACCCACACTACAGTGAGCATCTCGACACTCGGAAAGGAAGAAGTCTACACTTAATCCTTTCTCTTTAATTCAATGCAAAGAGAACTTCGTTCTTATTGAAAGGGATTTTGAAAAAAAGCGCTCGGCGCGGGGCCGAGGTTTTAGAAGGGAAAGTCTGAAAATGAGAGCGTCTTCGCATTAAAAGACGAGTGTCTAAACCACCCACACTACAGTGAGCATCTCGACACTCGGAGGGAAGAGGTCTACACCCAATCCTCTCTCTTTAATTCAATACAAAGATGATATTGATTTTCTTCATTGAATAATTTTAAAATGGGCTAAATAGCCCAAAATCAAAAGAGAGATAAAATAAAAAGAAATAAAACGCGTTTGAAAAGAAATAAAATCAAAATGAAATGAAAGTATAATATAAATAATATCAAACAAAAGACAAGAATTTAGTGACAAACTATTATCAAAAATATTCTAAACAAAATGTTCTAATTTCAAATAACAAAGGTGGGGGGTAAAATTAAATAATACGTGTTATATACAGAATCATTTGGGCCCTTTTTCTTTCGAAAATAAAGGCCCATTCTCCTTATAACTTCAGCAAAAAGAAAAGTGGGGTGTGCACAAATGAGTTGAGTGGTACGAAAACAGAATCCAAATGGGCTTTGAGCCCGTCCAAGAATCATTATCAAAATACCATAGCCATGTACATGGAGTCAACAAGCACGGTTGAAAAAGCAAAACCAAACATAAAAAAATAAGGTAAAATGAAACACTCAGAAGCTACAGAGAAGATCAAAGAAAAAAACAAAACCAAAGCCATAGAATAGAGGACCTTTCTTTGTGAACAATATCTACGCGATTCCACGAACAGATTGCCTTGTTGCCTTTGAGTTACCCGAAGCGATTCGCTTTCCCTAGTCCTTCGATTTGTTCGGTTTTAAGGTTCTTCTTTGACTTTCTTTTTAGGTTAATCTTCTTCCTCTACTCATCTTTTGGTTTGGTGGGTTTTATCGATAATGGAGGAAAGGGTTTCTTTTTTAGAGTTGATAAAAGAAAAAGGGGTTTTAAAGGGAATTTGGGATGATGGTTCTTGGAGAAAAATGGGGTTGTTGCTAATGTATGAAGGGGATTGAAGGCTTTGTTGGGTTGTGTTTAGTTATGGTGGAAGTTTGATTTTGGGTTTTGCCGGAAAAGAGATACGATGAGGTTTTGTTGATGAGCTAAGAGAGGTTTTCCGTGATGGCTTTGTTGAGTTTCAGAGGCAGAGATCGAGCTACAGTTCGAGTTCAGAAGAATACTTTGAAGACGGTTATGATGGGCACAGTGGGTTTAACGGAAGGATGATGAAGATTTCATTTTGTTGGGTTTTTTAAGGTTGAAGAGTGTTTGTGTTTGGTTCGTATGGTTTTTTTCGTTTGAAGTTCTGGGTTGACGAAAGTTGAGGGATGTAGTTTATGGATGTACCGTTTGGGTTTGTTGGAAAGAGTTGAAGAAGGTGATAGAAGTTAGTGATGACTTTGTATTATGAGAAGGTATGAAATCATTACTGTTGTTGGTTGAATGAGGGATTCTTTGATGGTGGATTGCTAAGATTTGAATGAAAATGTAGGAAGGGGATGAAGCTGAGTGAGGAAGTGGATAGAAGGTTAGTATGTGAAGGTTTGAGAGTTGTAGTTGAAGTGATGGTAGTTTGGCTTCTGAGTTGTTGGAAGTTGTTTGTTGTGTTAATGGTGAGTTGAAGCTGAAGTGAAAGAAGATAGGAGTGTGGTAAGAGGTGGGCGGCTAGCAAAGGTTCTAGGGTTCTTTTTTCCCGCACCTTCTCTGAACTAATACCTTTGTTTTTTATAGTGTAGCATTAGGGTTTTATTATGTTTGAATCATGATAGTGTCTCATCTCTGTTATCACTTTTTGATGCCAAGACTATGTCTTTCCATTTTAGTGAATATGGCTCTGCTGTCCTTTGCTGAGTTTCCTGCCCTATTTTCTTGTCTCTGAATTTTTGTTTGTTTGTGCTGACTGTATCTTCTGCTATTTTTGTTGGCTTTTTTTTTTGCTGCTAAAAGAGTTATTATAAGTGTCTTGTTTTTTTCTCTTGTGCAGGTTCCGTCCTTGAATTATGGTAGGACTCGCGGAAATGGTTTGTGCAATGGTACGGGTTCAGGGCATTGTGGGTGCATAACAATTTTATGATAGCCGTGCTTTACAAGTGACTTGGTGATTAGCTGAGACGTTTTATGAACCACACTGAATCCAAATCCTGCCATACATGCCTCTAGCCGAAGAACTGAAAATCATTTCATTGAGAAGAGCAAGGGCGTTGAATAACCGGAACACAGAGTTGCCAATTTCCTTCGAAGCCGGTGTTGGGACATGCATCAAACTGATAGCTCTACCTGCATTGAAAGTGGTAGCAGGTTTTTTCAACAATGTTCCAAACATCTCTAAATCACCATCCCAACAACATTCGTATTTCCAACATCAACATCAACTTTGAAGAGATTTGTAATTCTGGTATGTGTTGGCAGCTAAATGAAGCATTTTTTGAAGCAGGATATGAGCTGTTATGAAATTGGTTGGAATTTTCAGTTTTACTGTGAGTGTTTCATGGTTCTGAATATTTACAAATCCAATTGTAAACTGTAGCATAAGCTTCTGGAAACTCAAAGGGTCCTACCGCGTCAACATTCTGAGCCATGTAAGTTTCGCATCATATCCTCATTTCTTTTCATTCAAAATCGATAAAGTGAGGGCTTTGATTATTTTCTGCATATTGTTGTTTTCCCTGCATTGTTCTAGTATGTCTGCAGTGCATACTTGTGAGGAATTATATTATGTTGTGGATACTTTCATGTTGAGATTGTGTCTTACTCAGACAACTGAAATCTTGATTCTGGAAGTTCGTCCACTTTTCTAACTGAGAATTTCCTCACTGCATTTTGTTTCATGTGTACATGGGAGAGGACAATGATTGGCTTGATAGAGCAGCTCTTCTTGGAATGGCAAATTCAGCATCACATACTACTTTGAAGGGCGAAGACGATGTAATTATGGTGGGCTTGTGAATCATACTATCATGATTGCTGTAAAATGTTGTGTAGTTTCTTAAGATTTCCGTGGCTGCTAACACTTATGATGCCCCTGTCATGTAGGTTTAAAAGATGATGATGACCTTTTCTTATATTTCTTCACTTTGAGTAGAATGTTTTCAGATGTGGTTGCACTTCTGAACTTGAGGAGTGCTTGGCGGAGGCTACTGGCAAAAGGGGGATAAAGTATGCAAGCCAATAGATATTCGGTGCGTTCTGCACCCCGAAGATCAAAGGGTGATAAGGACCGAAACAAATTCTTCACCGAGGATCCACTTTCGCTTTGGCTTATCGAAATCCATCCACCTTTAGTGATTTCCTTGTCATGACAGAGTCTTTTCTTGGTCACATTGAGAATGTAATCCATTTGATAGCTTCACAATTAACAGTAGTGTTGTGTCATAGGAAGTTTCATTGAATTTTTTATTACTAGAATTTTGGAGTAATGCTCTATTTGGAATTTAAATTTTATGAATCCAAGAATTGAAAAGTATCATGCGGTTGGTGTTATGCCTTGATAGAAATATCAGTTCACGAAGGCACAAACTCAAGCCTTTTTTCTCATGTGAAGGTGAAATGTAATTCTTACCATGTCTTGAAACAACCTTTTAGCCTCAAGCTAGAACTTGCCAGAAACTTAAAAAAAGAGAATTGCACCAAACTTCTTATAACTTAATCGAATTAGTTCTTAGGCCTGATGGACACTGCTTGTAATGCCTTTGAAACCACCTTCCTTAAACTGAATTAATCAAGGCTCCTCTCAATTTTTCCTCCACACATGACATAAAAACAAATGGCTCCAGACTTGACTTAAAAGTATTTGATTTGAAGTTTGAAATAGTCTAATAAGGTAAGCATTATAAATTTCTAGCCATTATCCCTTGTAAACAACCCAAAATTGAATGGATTAAACGTGTATCTTGACCATACCAAGAGCCTTTAGAATGAATTGAAATTCGTCTTTACACCAACTAGCCATAACAATTGGCTCACTTGTTCATAATTCGAAGTTGACAAATCAATAAATCCGACTTTGTTAATAATTTGTCGTGGATAAACAAATGTAAGCATAACCTAAAGATGAATGAGCTGTGACTTAAAAACGAACAGTCAAAGTTTGAAACCTTTTCTAACATGGCTAAAGACATGAACTAAGACAAATTTAGTCTCGGATTAGCTTGTCAATCCTCATGGCTTAGGCATCTTCTTGAAACACAACTTCCGATCAACTTGAAATATGATTTTAAAAAAACTTGACACCAAACGCTCATGTTTTAACCATATTGCCAAGAAAATAAGGGCACTAATCTCTTTCATCTCTTCTTGTGCTCAACACACTAGCAATAACCTACGAGCATAAACCAAATCTCTATAACCTAGCTTGTGGAGAATCGTGGCCAAGAATCACATATCACCTTGAGAAGCATCATAGAACAATAAAAAGAAATGAGAGGGTAGGAAACATTTAGGGTATGACAGATGCCCCTATCTAATTGGCTTAGACCGAGTAAGATGAATTGCCATAACATTCATTCTTTCGAGGTAGAAGATGATTAGATATAGAAGACCCTGAATTTGTCCGAAAAGAAAGAAAAATAATGCTTGGGAATGAAATACCGGATATCTTGCAAAAGTCGCTAACACCAAAAGGATGTTAACAGAGAAAACTTGACACCAAAAGGATGACGACCTATCACCTAAAGAATGATGGAGCAAAAACGCGAACAAAACTGACACCCAAAAGGATGTAGGGGGATAAGCTTCTCCGAGGAGATTGCCACTTATCACTGAAGAAAGATAAGCTTCTCTGAAGAGATTGCCACTTATCGCTGAAGACGAATAAGCTTCTC
The DNA here is from genome assembly GCA_963859935.3 of Lathyrus sativus. Lineage (NCBI taxonomy): Eukaryota > Viridiplantae > Streptophyta > Magnoliopsida > Fabales > Fabaceae > Lathyrus > Lathyrus sativus. Next base: position 654,264,613 of record OZ012735.1, read on the forward strand.
CCAAGAGATTGCCACTTATCACTGAAGAAAGATAAGCTTCTCTGAAGAGATTGCCACTTATCGCTGAAGATGGATAAGCTTCTCCCAAGAGATTGCCACTTATCACTGAAGAAAGATAAGCTTCTCTAAAGAGATTGCCACTTATCGCTGAAGATGGATAAGCTTCTCCCAAGAGATTTCCACTTATCACTGAAGAAAGATAAGCTTCTCTGAAGAGATTGCCACTTATCGCTGAAGATGGATAAGCTTCTCCCAAGAGATTGCCACTTATCACTGAAAAAAGATAAGCTTCTCTGAAGAGATTGCCACTTATCGCTAAAGATGGATAAGCTTCTCCCAAGAGATTGCCACTTATCACTGAAGAAAGATAAGCTTCTCTGAAGAGATTGCCACTTATCTCTGAAGATGGATAAGCTTCTCCCAAGAGATTGCCACTTATCACTGAAGAAAGATAAGCTTCTCTGAAGAGATTGCCACTTATCGCTGAAGATGGATAAGCTTCTTCCAAGAGATTTCCACTTATAGAAAGGGTATGCGTCGGTCGAAGGGTCGACCTAAGCATACCCGTGTCCCAAGAAAAAAAATTCATTTTGCGAGTCGACCGCTACCCTGCAGAGGTCGACTCATGCAGACACAAAACCAGCAAAACTTAAATTTTTGACCATTTTAGCATACTTTAAGACATAAATACCAAGCCAAAACATATTCCAAGCATACAAAGGAGTGAAATACGCATAATCATGATATACACGACAATGATGACACATAATTTGATACATTTCATTTTGTGAACATGGAAATTTAGAGAGATTCTAGTTAAGGAAAGATATTACCTCAGCTCCAAATGTAACAAAATGCACTCATACATAGCTCTTAACATCTTCATTTGTTAGATAACATATGGACAAAGGACATATAAATATAGATGTATATAACATGTGAGAGATATTTCTAAACATGATCCGAAATATCAAGAACATCGAGTTCCCGACGGATATGAAAGAAAGGCTCAGTAGCAAGAGGTTTTGTAAAGATCGCTTGCTTAAAAACAGAGTCGGTGCTACCAAAAATTGGTTTTTAAAATTTATTTAATAGCGGAAGTGTTCGGGGAAATATATACGTCTAAAATGAAAGGTTACTAGTAAACCGGATATGCGTTAAGCCTATGGAATCTGATAAACGAGATATGAGAACCACTACGTCAATCACACTTTCAATTTGATTATGCTCACTATACGGTGTGACTAGTTCCAATGCCTTCAAAATATTGACAATATGAAAAGACAGTACACAAGGTTTTTAGTTCACACAATTTATCGAACACTTGGAGTGCAGAGCAGTACAAGTGAATTCTGTTTTGAGAGTTAGGTGCTCAAGTTCTCTCTTACAATCATTGATTGTAATAGGTTTAAAAATAGTTTAGCACAAATCAAATCAGTACTTGATTGGTATAATCGTTTGCACTAAAAACATAGAAATTTAGCAATATAAACGTAAAGAAAAAGACACAACGGTTTGTTGAGGCAGTTCCCCCGTCGTCCTCGCTCGGGGTACGTCTGCCCTCAATTCTAACAATAGAATTGAGACCTGTATATAGATAGATATAATCTGTTGGTCAATGTTTATATAAGAAGCGAATAACTATCAAACAAACAAACACAATTGTTGTCATAGATCCTATTTCTTCTTGCCCCTTGATTCAAGTTGAATCAAGTACTTCGAATGCTGTGAATAACCCTCAGTATTCAAAATCTAGCCCGACTGATTTCAATCACCCGCGTATCAAACCAGAATCTCCCACTCACAATACTCTGTTTACCGTTACTAAATCGATAAAACCTCCAGCTCTTCGATTACCTTCACTCGGCTGATTATGTGATGGAACGAATCGTGCAAACCCCCCCCCCCCCCAAATCTGAGATTCTTGGAGGACAAAACCCTAACGGTTTTATTCAAGAAAAACCTGTCGATTACTCAACCCAAACCAGATAAACCAATCTTCGGCTTTGGACGTTATCACCTCGAACACGCACAATGCACAACTAAAATGATTATATGTAATTGTTGTGAAATGCTATGAAGAGAATGAAGATGATGAGAACCAAATCGACACGTAATTTCACTTTTCTTGTTTTCTTAGGTGTGTTGAAATGAAAGAGCAACTCAACTTATATACCAAACGTAACTGACATAACAAACAAAACCAATTCACAAAAACAGTTGACATAACATAATTTTGACACAAAACAGCAAGCGGTCAACCTATACAGTAGAGAGGGTCGACCTGAGCAGACCCGAACGCAAGATTGTGCAGAAAACAGGACCATGCGTCGACCGGAGCATAGCGTGTGCCAACGCATAACATGCACTTTTAGCCAAACAAAAATGCTTATAGTATGAGTCGACCAAAGCATCGATGTGAGCCCTCCTGAGACTAATGCACTAAAAAGACTTGCAGTGTGAGTCGACCGGAGCACGTTTTTGGTCGACAAAAAACCCTGAAATAATCAAAAATGCTTATTTTCATGCTTTACGACACTTTTGATTAAACCTATAGTATGGAAAACAACACCAACTAAGTCAACCCTATATGACACACATATTTGGCTATCTATATGCAACAATCGTGATTTTTACGAGCATTTGAATTATGAGATATAAGACATGCAAATACGACATGGTGACAACGTCCAACGTATATTTTTCTATGGAGCTGAGTTTTGACATCATCGAAACGAGCACATCTATATATGAGGCTTTGCCCTCACAAGCACTACTTCAGTTCATGATAACATAGCTCCAGGTGACTCTCAGCTTGAAGACCCATCCAAGAACAATGAAGAGCAAGTTATGCCTAACGCGAAACTGCCCCGACCAAGGAGAGTGCTCAACCTGTTAACCAAGAACCCGTGAAAGTTCAAGCTGATGCGCATGAATATGTTTCGAACGCCTCTCTGAATAAATAATAAATCCTTTCCCTCATGAGAAAGAATGCAATTGAAGCTGTTACAAGACTGCAGAAGCTATGCAAGCTGTCAATAAGCTCTAAGTCCAATCCTTTTTCAGATGCATCGTTAGCTGATACTGGAAATGAATTAATCAATTTCCTAATTCAAAAACTAAAGGTGAACATCTTTGAATAAGACACTTAACTTGGGACTTCCATTCAAAAACTGCTAGCTGAACTCAACAAACAGCGAGCGTCTGATGTATTAGTTAAATTTCTCTTTGAATTTGAAGCATATTTCGATCAAGTATGAAAAGACATTAATCTCAAACGAATAAATGCCTCTAGGCTTCAGCAGGTGAAAGATTCCATGGTGGTGGCCTGGGATGCAAGCAATGCGTCTGAATAAGAAGTCGACAAACTTGAAGCCAAACTTCAAGACTACACTTAAAGAAAGCTTTGATTGATGACAAAATTGCTAAACGTCGCGCTAAAATTCTTGAACTGAATAAAGAAATTGACAACTTGGAGAAATAAAAAGTTGAGCTAGCCTGGAAAAAATCACTCCCTACAAGAGAGATGATTAATGAAAAGGCCATAAGAGGAGTTGAACTTGTTGAAGTCGCTCTCAACCTAGAGCTTGAAGTCAATTCCTTATAAGAGATTCATGACTAACTAACTGCTAGGCTCCAAGATCAAGCTCGAGGAGTTCAAATCAAATTTTCCAACTTGAGTCGCATTTCTTTTAATTTCCCTTTATTTTGATATTATGTAATGACTATGCCATTTTCGACCCTTTATCACCATATTGGCGCTTTTACTTTTCTAATGTAAACTATTCCTTAGCAATTCAAATTTCTTGTAGCATGGGCCTATAACGCTTAAGGTATTTACTAATTACTCTTAGAATTCATTTATCAAGTGCTAATTCCTTGATCTCATATGCATTATTCGAAAATGCTTAAATAGCTCGAAATTGACCCTCCCAATTCAAGGACTATTTACCTAGAGAGTTGTCCATTTGATCCATAGGCAATATAACTTTCCAAACGTAATCTCCAATTAAAAACACATTTGACTTAACTTTCTTGTTATAAGCTTTGGCTATTCATTCGTCCTGTCATATCAAAACTGTTGGATTTCAACCACAACCTATGGAGAATTATACTCAATCTTGATCTCAAGATTATTATCAATCACGCAATTATAATGAAAAGAAAAGATTGAGAAAGAAATAAAATAACGTTGGAAAAGAAGAAGAGTGAATATCTGCAGAGTCTCTCTCTACCCACAAACTGTGGAAAAATCTCTTATTCACTTGCAACAGCAAACTGTGAATATAATATTATGAATTGTGTTTACAAAATAAGGTTTACTCCCTATTTATAGATTTTAGTTAGCTTGTACCTCAAGTCAAAGCAAAAAATTATAAAAACCCAAAATAGCTAACATTACTAAAATAGGCCTAGTTCGAAATCTTGTGTGAAGCAACCTGCTTCGACACTTCGACACGCTAATACAACTCGACACACACATATTAGGCTAATTCGACTAGAACATGTTTTTGTCGAGCTACACTACTTCGACACAAGGAATTACAAACTCAACTAACCACCTAATTTATTCTATATAAGCTAAATACATTTATCATAGACCTTAGCTTATTGAACACTTCGACTTGCACTCTTTTTATCATGATATCTGCAATCTAATTCCCAGTTCTGTAGTGTTCCAAGTTCATTTTATTTCTACTACCTGCTCTTAAAGATAATGGAACCTTATTTCCATGTGTTTGCTTCGACCATGTGTTATTGGATTCTTTGCCAGGTTGATAGTTGGCGTGTTCTCGATCTTCATGGTAATTGCTCCATGACTCTTCCTTGTAATATCTTTGACCAGGTTCACCATCCATATTGCTTGACACACACAAAGATAAACAACTATGTATTTTTCTTCACATGATGACAACTCTACAATTGGCTCCTTTCTTGAACTCCAAGTTACTGATGCACCACCTAGCATAAACATATAGCCAGCCATGGATTTTTTATCCTCAGCATCATTACACCAACTTGAATCAGTGTATTCCACTATCTTGCATTCTTTTCCTTCATTAGTTGTGTCACACCCTAATTTTCACCATAGCCTTTCATAGCATACATCATTCTATTGCATATCGAGCATGTGGGTTCACAAGGAAAGGATTGGGTCGGTTCTTTGTTTTCCATTTCAAATAAGAGAAATTGCCTATCATGGGCTACATTGAAGAAAAGGTTCATCATCTAAGGTTTGGTTCAAGTTGGAAAGTCTACTCATGCAGATTCCTTCAAGGAGAAGTTACTTGAAAAATATTAGGATATTCAAGATCAATATTCCTAATGAACATGAAGTGCAAGGCCTAATTCAAGATTTCTTCATCCAACTTTGGTTCAGATTCTATGTTCAAGTGGAATTCAAATTTGCAAGACATAAGTCAAGATCACAAGTTCATAATTCAAGACTTCATTCATTTCAAATTCAATGGCATAAGGGAGATACACCATTCTAAATTCAAGAGTCATGAATTCAAGATTAGATTCAAGAATATTACAAAGGGAAATTTCATGACATTACAAGAATGTCATTTGTTACAAAGTTTCCAACTCTAAGTAATGTTTAGAAATTAAGCTATTTCTAATCTTAATTCAAGTTTCTAATCAATTTCATGCTATATTACCCTTCATGCCCCATCAAGTCTACATGTTCCTCATAATTCTTACAAACCTCCAAGGAGAATATTTAAGATACAACTTAACATTGGAACATGTCAAGGTCAAGACTATGCTTGCTTAAATTTTAATGTGATCCAAAACAGTCCCATGCAAGAAGTGACAATTTGCCTCATATCACAAAACCATTTCATGTCACAAAAGCAAAGGAATAAACGCATGGTGATACATCTATACATCAAATATCATAATTTCAAAAATGTTGTCAAAGGTAGTAACATTGACCACAAGGGCAATCCAAGCACAAGCCAACAAATGGGTACAAGATTTGAGAGCAATGCAAAGTGCAGCAGAAAAAAGGCAGTCTAGACAAAGTGCAGCAGCAAAATACAGCATAGCAGCATACATGAAAATGGAAAGAAAGAGAAAATATCAAGAAAGTGGCATTGGACATTTCTAAGTTAAAATCTTAAGTTTTGAAAGGAGGGAAAACCCTAATGTGCTGAGATAAAAGAGAGGGAGCTGCAAACAAAAGGAGGACATCAAAAAAACATAGAGGGATTGAGAGAAAGGGACATTGAGAAAAATCAGAAAAAGAGAGTAAGAGGAGCAACAGAAAAAAAAGGAGAAAACATTGAGAGTATTCACTAACCATTGAGAGAACAAGAGAGGGACAGAAAACCATAAGAAGGAAGTGGATCATAGAGCACAAAGACCATTGGTGAAGGAATATAATAGCTCTTGGGTATCCTTTCTTTCAAACCTTTATCTCTTTACATATTTTTGCATTCTTTACTTTTATGTGATTTTTGTATTGTATATATTGTAATAAGGTCCTAAGAATGACCAAGAATTATTGTAAAAAACAAACAAAGAAATATAGAACATAGTGTAGTTATCATAGTGAAATGGGTTGAAAAATACTCACTTTCATTGTCATGCTCGCACTGCGAACACCTCCTTCGCCTAGCGAACATCAGTTCGTGGCACTCAAGATGCTAGTTTTCCTTTGTTTTTAGCCAGCGAGTTGTTCGCTGGCACCTTCGCACTGCGAACTTTGGCTCCTTTTGCCTCTGTTTTTGTTCGCTAGGAAGTTCGCACAGCGAACTTCTTGCTGTTTTTTCTAGGCAGCTTCGCGGCAAGGTTCGCACAGCGAACTTCAGTGCCTTTCGCTCCTGTTTGTGAATAGTGCACGTTTGCTGGGAAGTTCGCACAACGAACTTCTTGTTGTTTTCTGGGTAGCTTTGCTATAGGGTTCGCATAGCGAACTTCCCTTAGTTTTTTTAGTTTTTCTTCAAAAAAAATTTCAAGGAGTTCGCCGGTTTTTTTTTCATGTTTTGTGTTTTTTTTTCAAACCGACCAACCCGATGTGGTTGTATGGCCTTTGTACGTGGGTATTGTTATGGTCATTTTTGACTTTCGGTTCCAAAAAACTATTTTCAAAAATAAACTCTCGATTTTATCGAGCCATTTTGTCGCTACCGCGAAAATAAGGTGCCGACAAAACAGAAGAGTCGCCACCTTTCGTTATTCATCCCTCAGAACGGGAAAGGAAATGATCGGAAAAACCTGACGAAAAGGTATAAGACAAGGTCATCGTAACCATTGTCTGGGTTCGGGAGTCGGTTACGCAAAGGGAAGGTATTAGCACCCCTCACGTCCATCGTACTCGATGGGATCCACGCTTGTTGTGTTTATCTGACGAGTTTATTTACTATCTACCTATCAAGGCTGGTCTAAAAAGAAAAGAAAATGACTCGGCAAAGCGTCACACTTTATGCCTACGTATTCTCATCAGAGAATGAGAAATCAGAGTCTACGTAGTTCGCTTAACTACGGGTTACGGGGAAGGTGGCTTGCCAATACGTCAGTATTGTGCCTACGTACTCTCAACAGGTATGAGAGATTAGAGCTTACGTAGTTCGGGATAATATGGATTACGGGGATTCAGATTCATCTGTTTTATCGAGTAGGGTTAACAAACAGTTCCAGCAGTTTGGTGTACGCAGCTCGACCTTTGGAGACTTAGGTGTTACCGTTTGCGGTAGAACTGAGAGTTAACGACACTCTTTTCTTTAGAAAAGCTTCCTTTGAATTATGGGCTCACGGGGCAAAAAGGTTTGAAGTTTGTTTTATGTCTTTTACGGAAGAACTGTTTTTTAGCTGTCTGTAGTTTGTACAGCACTAGAGACTATGACCTGGGAACAAATGCGTCGCATATCGTCCAAAGGACGTATACTAAACATTCTAGACGATTGAGAGGAGGTCGCTCAATTATCATTACCCAAGTAGCTTAAGTCTCGTAACGCGCTTATACTAACTTGCCTTTATTACGTTTCTTACTATTGTTTCAAGGTGAGAAGAGAACGACTTCTATGGGGAGACTATCAAGCCCTACTGTTGTCATGCCAAGGATTCATCCTATGGTTGAGGTTTGAAACAGAGAACTCCTAGAAGTTATCATGCATAGGTTTCAACCTAAAGTTCTAGTCATCACTTCCTTATCAAAGGAAGTGAGATTCCTAGGGGATCATGCCAGGGTAAACAGAAACAGATAAAGCATCAGCTAAACAGTAAACAGATATACAGAAGAATGCATGCAATGCAAGTGAGGGAGGAAATGTGTGTGGGGCATCAGCCTCCACAAGCTCGTCTCAACCTCAAGCCAGATATGAATAACTGCAATCATGAAGAAAAAATAAAATGCCATCAAGCAAACCACAAACCACATAGGCAAGGGAGCAGAGCTCTACCGAATACCCGCAAGTAAAGCCATACAGTAAAAATACAAGCAGAGGGAGCAACTCAACCTCTAATGCAATCATGCTCCTAGCTTAAAATAATTTAAACATGAACTTATTCTAATGCATCAAGAAAATCAAACAAGTCACATCAATACATTTGCACAAAAAGCAAACAGACAGGAAAGAAAGCAAATCAACAGCTTCCACAGCTTCACATCAAAGCTATCCTCTGACAGCAGTCCAGTCCTCAGTCTGTAACTGTTCTTCAAGTCTACCCTCTTCAAGAGAATGAAAGGTACTCCATCTTCAAGCTTCAATATTCATGGTAGACTCCACCTTCAGGCTTTCATCCTCAATAGCAAGTATCAACTTGCTTCTTCAAGCTCTCAATGCATCAAACACAAGTATCAACTTATTCTTCATCTTTTTCAAGCTTCAGCTCTTTCTTCAATCTCAAATTGATCTTCTTCACACAAGTATCAACTTGTTCTTCTTGATCTTCAAGCTTCAGCTTCAATGGCAGTCTTCAAACAAAGGGGAAGTGCAACCTCTAGCATATTCAATCTTCTAGCAAGGAACTACATCCTCTAGCAAGGGAGAAAGATTCATCTAACAAGAGCAAAGTGGGATAGGGAGAATCAAGGTGAAGACCAAAGGTCACCACTAAGCACTCCATCATCAAAGAAAGGAACCCTCAAAGGTTCTACCAACTTGTGAAGAGCCACACATCCTACCAAAGGAGGGATGAGACCTTCACAAGGGGACCTTACATCATAAGGAGGAATGGAAGTGATCAACACCTTCCATGTTTCATGAAGGAATAAAATCTATTCTAAGAGATCTCCCTAAAAACCCTAATCCTTAACTCTAAACAAACTACACCAAAGGGAGAGCAATCTTCAAGTCCAAGCTCCACCATGCATTCCACAGAAGTCCACACAAGTCTTCATCATCATCCAAAAGCAAGAGAAGCAAAACCCTAGTCTAAGGGAACTAATGAAGTCATTCTAGTTGAGTTAGCAAGTTAGGATCACCTAAAACCTAGTATTAAAGTTAATTCTAACTAAAATACTAAAATCAATTATAAAATCATACAAAAATAACTATGGGAACCTATGTCAATCATGACTCTACCATGTTAATTCCAGAGATCAAATCCTCAAATAAGACCTAGAAATAAATTCTAAACTACAAGGTACTAAACTTAAACCCTAAAAGGGAGCACCTAAAGTTTCAACCTAAAAACAGCACCTAATTTCATCACAAAAATGTGAGAAAAATACTATGGGAGCATACATGTCTAAGCTAATCACAAACAAAAAATCAAGCAAAAAATCATCACCAAATGATCAAACTAAATTCATCAAACAGAGGTATCAACCATGGTAATTTTATTATCAAATAAAATGAAAAAAAATGCACATAAAATAAAAATGCATGGTTTTCCTAATATTTTTATTTCATAAAATTCTAGATTCACTCATGAATCAGGGGGAAAAAACCTGGAATTAATTGACCTATTTTTCTATTTTTTATGAATTATTATCAAACTATCATGAAATGATGAAAATAAAAGAAAAACAATTGAAAATAACAAAAGTTGCGTGCCAAATAGCAATTCTGATCAGTTCAATATGTGGGTTGGGCCAGATGGAGGGTGCAAGTATCAATCAGATCCTTAAGCCCAATGCTTCCAATTAATGAAACGGTGCGTATCAATAAAGGGGTCAAATTCTGACTTTCTTAATCAATCGTGGCCGTGTGTTTGTCCTACTGAGTCAAGGTCCTCATATGATCTAACGAACCAGATGCATCGTCCCCAATTTGAATTCAGATGGAGGGAGTTTACAGACGGTGGCCTGAGCAGTGGCGCCACCGTCTTCTCCGGTGAGTCATCTTCCACAGGTCATCAAACATCACAAAATTGTACATCATTCCACTCAGTTTTTAATGCTGGTCACGAATCTAACCTTAGAATCATCTAACTCCCTATGGATTTTCAAACCTGATAGCTCTTTCAAAATATACCTCAATCTTGAATCTCATCAGAACTTCAATTAAATACACAGAAATAATCCTCACCTCATGATGATCATCTTACACTATCCAATCTTGATTATCAGTCCAAGAATCTCTAGAATTCAGCCTCAACAGAAAATGATCCATATCCTAGTTTGTCTCTAATTCACCAATTTCTGATCTAGAATCCAACTACACATTGCAAGGATCCTTACCACCTATAGGTTTCTATCTATCTAGTCATAAATTATGCATAAGAGTGAAAGATACCAACCTGAGTTTAGGCGTGTAACAGATGCAGTTCTTGATCACTTCAACCTCCAAGATGATGTAGATACACTCCAAAACACCTTCTGAAGCCAATGCAACCTTCAATTTGCCTTGGTTTCTTCTTGAACTCTGAACTCGATTTCCTCTTGCAACTCTGAAATTTCACATCCACTTTCTGCTTCCAGCTTCAAACTCTTCCCAAAAAACGATCTGAACACACTCAATGGCTTATATAGAACTTGATGAAATGATCCAGAAACTTCTCAAAGCTTCAGAATGAGATTTTCAATTTTCAAATTCTCCTCAAAATCTCTTCTACACCAGTCATGATATGCACTCTGTTTTGGCTTCAAAATGCTTGCTTTGCACTCCTCATGAGATATTGAATCTGAATGGTGGTGATTCACTCCTTGTTTCCATCCAATGGCTCATGTTTGATATGTTACTTCATCATGAAGAAACAAAGAAAAAGGGCATGATATTGGACTCACATCAAAAATCTAATATTGCCAATGTTTCTAGAATGCATTTTCCATTCAAAAAATTCTATTATTTTGCTTCATTTGCACACATATCATTAATTTTGAATTTTTGGCCTTTAATTCTCTTTAATTCTTCCTTTTTCACAATTTCTTGAACCAAGTCTCTCCTTGAGCCATTTTAATGCCTCCTTAATACATGGCCAAGGTTAAAACCTCATTTTTAGAAACTTTCAAGTTGCACCAAATTTCATTTGAGATGTCTAAGTTGGTGAAAATGACCTATACCCAAAAATGACTCATAATCACAACTTCCCAAAATACCCTTGACTTGTCAAAGCCATAACTTGAGTTCTACAAATCCTATCAAGGACTTATAGTACTCTCTAGAAAGCTAAGAGAATAAGGAACAACATTCATGTTGACCAAAAGTTCATAGGAATCATTATTCTAGGGCAAAAGTGTCATGCAAGTTGGGTAACTTTCAAGCTCCAAATTCACATGCCTCAGATGACTTATAACTTGTCTGGCTCATAACTTGAGTTCTATAAACCCTATCAAGGACTTCTAGTACTCAAATTAAAGCTATGATCATGACCTACAACAATCATGTTGGGGTCAAGATGAGATGACAATCATATCTTGAGCTATATTGCCTTGAAGTCAGGGGTCAAACTAGGGGATTTTATACTGTCAAGTCTTAGAAACCCTAGCCTGAAACTTCTCAAACTCTTCAATCATGATGATTTGACCTTGGAATCATCCTTATAACATCTCAATGTATCAATCCATGATCACATGGCTCTTGAATTAAGTCTCAACTTCCTTCAAATCATCAGTTGACTTAGGGTTGACCCAGTCAAACCCTAATTGTACCGCTCATGGCTGAGTCTTCTTAATCTTGCACAATGACCTGTCTAGGCCTAAAAGTGATCTTCAACATTTTTCATGAGATCTCTCAAGACCTCAAGTCCATCTTCATGGCCTTAGAATCATCTGATGGTCTTCTCCATAACTCTCAAGTTAAGAGACCTACATACTTGGTTTCAACCACTCTCTCTGAGGATCTTTTAACTTTTCTGACAAGGATATCAACCCTTGAACACCTGAATAACCTTCTTAGCTAGCCTCATAGTCTTGTGTAGCTCTTAATTGGTAATCATACCTCTTGATCTCCTGCATACATGTCAATGAAATGCAAATGATAATGCTAATGTGAATGAAATGAAACATAAGCTAGGTAAAGAAATGTTGGACAAATTTTGGGGTGCAACAGCTGCCCCTATTCAAACGGCTTGGACCTGACTGGGTGAGAAGCGAACGGCTCTCACACAATCAAGGTAAAAGGCGGTTGAATACCAACAAACCCAGAAATTTGCCAACTGCACAAGTACACGGTACTCTGATGGGACAAATCTTCGGAAACTGAAATGACAGTTGCACGACCACTAGCTGGAGAAATAATGATCTGAACCCCCGTCAGGATGATTCTCTGATTTATCTGATATCATTGCGTCCTTAAATCATCAAGGGATCTCCACTTACACGGTAACTGGCGATTTGCCAACCGCACCGGTAAACGATACTCTGATTGTTAGGAACATCTTTAAAACCTGAGCATGACAGTTGCGTGGCAGCTCTGCTGGGGAATTGGTCACACGGTAACCGGTTAAAGGTCTAATCTCAAATCTCCGTCAGGATGATCATCTGATTTTGCTGTAGATATTCGTCCTCAAGTCATCAAGGGGTCACCGGTTACGCGGTAATTGGTAATGGAGGGTCGATTATGCCGCCAGGCATTCTGCACCATAGCAGAAGAATTCCTTATCGTCACCTATGGACTCATCGTGTCGCTAGGCACGTCGACAACATCTTCGTCGGACTTCATCAGTAAGTCAATAAGGGATCACCGGTCATTCGGTAACTGGTGAAGGGCTACTCTCAAATCTCCGTCGAGATGATTATCAGATTTCGCTGCAGCGTCTTCCTCAAATCATCAAGGGATCACTGGTCACTCGGTAACCGGTGATACATAGCTGGTATGGCCGTCAGGCATTCTACGACACTGCAGAAGAAGGATTCCTCGGGACTCATCAGGTCATTAGGAACTTTTTTTTAACAATCAAGTTACTCATGCCGTCGGGCATTCAAAGGAATTCTCGGGCGTCAGCCGGACTTCGTCAGTAAGCCGGGAATATAATTCTTGGTCAATCATGAACCAAATAGGGATATCTAAACTTCTGCCATCAGGCACTCCGCATCAGCTGAAAGAACTGTGTCGACATCACAGTTGGACTTCGTCAATAAGTCTGGGGTTTTGGCACCGCTGCCAGACTTCAATCATCAAGTCTTCAAGGAAATTTCAACTTCTATGTTTAAGACCTGCTGGGGATGACACCTCTCCGCTAGGGATTCTGGAGAACTATCAAGTAACTCTGCTTCAGGGATCCCGAAATCATTCTGGGTGAATCATCTCTGCTGAGGGAATCAAGAATCATCTTGAACAAACAACTTCGCCGGGGACTTCAAGAATCATCCTGAACCAATAACTCTGCGGGAGATTTCAGGAATCATCCTGAGCAAACACTCTGCTGGAGATTCTAAGCATCAACTTGAGCAACCAACTCTGGGACTTCACTGGGGAGTTCAAGAATCATCTTAAGAAATCAACCTTGCTGCGGAGGAACACCTGCAAAACAAGAACGGTAACGACCTAGCTCATGTTTCATATGCATATGTTAGACAATGGCGCAATGCTCCACACGGTGGAAATGCTACGCATTTTGAGTAAATGCTATGAAATCATGCAAAATGCTATGACCCCATCAGCAAAATAAATGCTGAAGGGAGAATCCTCTTGTCAAGGAGAAAGAACCACTCTGGTGGGGGAAGGAATCATCCTGCCGAGGAGAAGAAGTTACACCAATATCAATTGGACTCCGCCTAGGGAAACGAACTTTGGTCGACTGCTGCCGGGGAATAAGGTTCTACAAGAACCTGAACCCGCTCAACTAGGTATTCAAACCACAACTGCTGAGGAAAACGATATCGATCGCAGAAATAAACTACACGGCCTTCGCGGTTAAAACTTTCCTGGAGATAACGACTCCGGTGGGGAAATACATCATCAGCTACTCAACACTCTACTGGGGAAAACCAATCATGGCCTGAACGCTTCCAAGGACTCGGCTCTCTTGTGGAACTGCCAGCTCGGCTGGGGAAGAAGGAATCATCCTGCTTACTGGGGAGAGTACAACTCTGTGGGGAATTTCAATTCTCCAGGAGACCTCAGTCTGGATTATCGAGAGTTGCATACTTGCGAGTAGTCTTCTACGAGGAAACTGCACATTGACTCGGTGCTGGGGATGAGTATACACTTCAGCGCATGACTCAGCTGGGGAGATGATGATCCTGCCTCAGGATACATTTGGTTAGGGAGAATCTTCTCTGCTTGGGGAGACACATCAATGCTCTTGGTCCCGTGTTCATACTCCGTGGGGAAATGCTGCTGAACTTGCTGAGGTAGAAGGAATCATCCTGCTTGGGAAACATACGGCGTACTACCTGAAATATGCTATACCTGCAACAATACAAACAAACAGACAAGATACCCTTCTCAAAGGGACCTATCAAGTTTATCATCTTGCGACAGTGTTCAAGTAATTCAATGTTTCAACAATTAGTGGCCTAGGCCAGTAAGTTTATGTATGCGCATTTTATCAAAAACATCGGCATTCTTTCTTCGCAAACAAAACAGACAAATGCTAATCAAACAAACAGAATTTCTGAATAGTATATATTTCATTGATAACGAACCCCTGAATGGGCGAAAATGTTTGACAACAGACGCAAGCTCCTAGAATGAGGAAGCTGCGCAAATATAAAAACATAAATATACATCAGTATATACACAAATGTCGGCAATATGGCGTAGACGAACACCATGAGTTGATCCCTCTATCACCCACTCGACTTTGATACTTCTCCGACGCTTTAGCTTCAGAAGAGATTGATTCAGATAAACGGCCCTCAGGTCTTCCAAACCACTAAACAATGAAAGTCCATACACGGAACGCAGTCATTTGCCTTTTCAAATTCCTAACTTTTGCCTGAATCGCCCTTTCGGGTTTTCGATTCACCGGGATACCCTTTTTTGCCAAAGTCGTCCTTCCAGGTTTTCGAATTTGCGAGTGTACATTCTTCCATTTATATCTCTAATTTTTGCCCGAACCTTTTTCCCTTTTTTATGGTTCGCCAGGATGCCCCATTTTTGCCTGGATATTCTTTTTCTTTCCAGCGGTTCATTTCTTAAGCAAAGTATTTTTTAACTGCGTCCGCGTTCACCGGGGATGCAAAATCTTCGCCATCCATTGTGGATAACAACAAGGCTCCTCCCGAGAAGACCTTGCTGACGACGTACGGACCTTCGTTATTGGGAGTCCACTTGCCCCGGTGATCGGAGTGTGGAGGAAGAATCTTCTTCAGGACGAGATCACTCGTCTGAAAGCTTCTCGGACGCACCTTTTTATCATAAGCTTTCTTCATTCGGCTTTGGTACAGACGACCATATGCAATCAATGCTAACCTCTTCTCGTCCATCAGGCTGAGTTGGTTTAGTCGGTTCTTAATCCATTCTGCCTCATCGAGTTTCACGTCAACCAAAACTCGTAAAGAAGGAATCTCAACTTCTAACGGTAGGGCAACTTCCATACCGTACACTAGTGAGAAAGGAGTTGCCCCGGTTGATGTACGCACCGTCGTACAATAACCGTGCAGTGCAAATGGCAACATCTCGTGCCAGTCTTTATAGGTCACAACCATCTTCTGTACAATCTTCTTAATGTTTTTATTGGCCGCTTCAACGGCGCCATTCATCTTCGGCCGGTAAGGAGATGAGTTGTGGTGTTCAATCTTGAAACTTTAGCATTGCTCCTTCATCATCTTGTTATTCAGATTGGAACCATTATCAGTAATGATCCGCTCGGGAATTCCGTAACGACAGATGATGTCCCTCTTTATGAATTTAGCCACCACCTGCTTGGTCACGTTAGCATACGAGGCTGCCTTCACCCACTTGGTGAAGTAATCGATGGCTACTAGAATGAAGCGATGACCGTTAGATGCAGTGGGCTCGATCTTGCCTATCATGTCGATGCCCCACATGGAGAACGGCCATGGGGAGGACATGACGTTCAACGGGCACGGCGACACATGAATCTTATCAGCATAAATCTGGCATTTATGACATCTCTTCGCGAATTTAAAGCAATCCAATTCCATCGTCAGCCAGTAATATCCTGCTCTCAAGATCTTTCTCGTCATAGCATGCCCGCCGGCGTGCGTACCAAACGTGCCTTCATGGACTTCTTCCATGAGCATACTCGCTTCTTTCTCATCTACACATCTGAGTAGCATGAGATCGTGGTTTCTTTTATAGAGAACTCCATCAGGATTGAGATAAAAATTTCCAGACAGCCTCTTCAAAGTCTTCTTATCCTGGGTTGACGCTCCCGCCGGATACTCCTTAGTCATAAGGAAGGTCTGGATGTCATGGAACCATGGCTTGCCATCGGAGGCTTCCTCGATCACAAAGACGAATGCAGGTCTATCAAGACGAGAAAGGACAATCCTTGGAGCTTCATTCCAAAAATTGACTTTATACATCGAAGCCAACATGGCTAAGGCATCAGCCATCTGATTTTCAGCCTTGGGCACATGATGGAGTTT
Source organism: Lathyrus sativus (assembly GCA_963859935.3). Lineage (NCBI taxonomy): Eukaryota > Viridiplantae > Streptophyta > Magnoliopsida > Fabales > Fabaceae > Lathyrus > Lathyrus sativus. The sequence goes on from OZ012735.1 coordinate 654,281,507, forward strand.
CACTCGATCAAAGAACGGAAGCAGCCTTCTGGCATAGTTCATGTACGACACCAAATTCGATTGATGAGTCTCCCACTCCCCTTTAATCTGGTTGATCACAAGTACCGAGTCACCATATACATCTAGGTTCTTGATTCTCAAATCAATTGCTTCTTCTAGATCCATGATGCATGCTTCGTACTCTGCTTTGTTATTGGTGACTGGAAACGTCAGTCTAGCAGTGAATGGGATGTGGGACCCATGGGGAGTCGTGATGATTGCCCCAATGCCACTTCCGTAAGAATTAACCGCTCCGTCAAATATCAATTTCCATTGGGATTTCCTATATGGACCCTCGTCGGGCAACAGTTCATCACAATCCTTCGCTTTGAGAAACATGATATCCTCATCAGGGAATTCAAATTTCATCGGCTGATAATCCTCGATTGGCTGTTCGGCAAGGTATTCAGACAATACGCTTCCCTTGATGGCCTTCTAGGAAACGTACTGAATGTCATATTCCGTCAACACCATTTTCCATCTGGCAATCCTGCCCGAAAGCGCTTGTTTCTCGAAGACGTACTTGATCGGATCCATCTTCAAAATTATCATGGTTGTGTGGTTGAGCATGTACTGTCGTAAACGTTTGGCAGCCCAGGAGAGTGCACAACACGTCTTCTCTAGCATTGAGTAACGAGATTCATAGTCTGTGAACTTTTTACTCAAATAATAAATGGCATGCTCCTTTCTGCCCGTCTCGTCGTGCTAACCGAGAACACACCCCATATTATTCTCAAGAACTGTCAAGTACATGATTAAGGGTCTTCCAGCCACTAGGGGTATCAAGATCGGAGGTTCCTGTAGATACTGTTTTATCTTATCAAATGCCTTCTGGCAATCCTCGTTCCAGAAAATCGCCTGATCTTTCTTCAGTAGCTTAAACATCGGTTCACACGTGGCCGTGAGCTGAGAGATAAACCTTGCAATGTAGTTTATTCTGCCCAGGAAACCACGAACTTCTTTTTCGGTTTTTGGCGCTGGCATTTCTTGTATCGCTTTTATCTTTGTAGGATCAACCTCAAGGCCTCTTTCACTCACGATAAACCCCAGTAGTTTTCCAGACCGTACTCCGAAAGTACACTTGTTAGCATTCAGCCTCAACCTGAACTTCCTAAGCCTCTCAAAAAGCTTCAGCAAATTGACCAGATGTCCCTCCTCCGTTTGGGACTTCGCAATCATGTCATCAACATAGACCTCAATCTCATGATGAATCATATCATGAAACAAAGTAACCATTGCTCGTTGGTAAGTGGCCCCTGCGTTCTTCAGACCGAAAGGCATTACCTTGTAGCAAAATGTTCCCCAAGGTGTAATAAACATAGTTTTCTCCATGTCCTCCGGCGCCATCTTGATCTGATTGTAGCCGGAGAAGCCATCCATGAACGAAAATACGGAGAACTGAGTTGTATTGTCGACCAACACATCAATATGAGGGAGCGGGAAATCATCTTTAGGGCTCGCCCTATTCAAATCCCGATAATCAACGCACATTCGCACCTTACCGTCCTTCTTCGGTATAGGTACTATGTTGGCGACCCACAAAGGGTAAGTAGTGACCGCTAAGAAGCCAACATCAAGCTGCTTTTGCACTTCTTCTTTGATCTTAACGGCCATATCTGGTCGTGTCCTCCTAAGCTTCTGCTTAACGGGAGGACAATCTTCTCGCAGCGGCAAGTGATGGACCACGATGTTAGTATCAAGTCCGGGAATATCTTCGTATGACCAAGCAAAGATGTCATTATACTCTCTCAGCATCTCGACCAATCTCAGCTTGACATTACTCTGCAGTGCAGCCCCTATCCTGACGTTCCTGACCAGCTCTTCAGAACCCAGATTCACAATCTCAATCTCTTCCTCGTGAGGCAGAATAACTTTCTCTTCTTGTTTCAACAAGCGGGCCAACTCCTCGGGAAGATCTTCGTCTTCATCAATCTCTTCTTCGGCTTGATAGATCGGGAAATCGAAGTCGAAGTGAGTCGTAGAAGGTCTAGAGTCAATGTCATATGCTATGTGGATCCTGCAATAACAAGGGTTAAGCTTAAGAGAAGGATATGCAAGTTAGCACAAAACCTATTGCCATTTTATTGTTTTTCAAAACAAATATAAAACAGGAATAACAGAGATCACAACATTTGAATGCGAAAAAAACGCCTTTTGATTTATTGGTAAAATGCATGTACATAATCAAACAAGGCCCTGACAATAAAACCACTGTGCCCCGGGTAGGACATAGGGTTGTACAATAATTGGAGAAAGTAAATCATTACTCTTTGCTTGTCACTTGGATGGTATCCCTGATGGACCAGTTGTTGAGGCTCTGGCCTGGTTTGCTTGGTTGGATCCAGGAATCTAGGTCGCAATCGTTGTCTTCGCCGTCTTCAGACACTGCGTTGACACTTTCAAATATTACCCCGCCACTGGTAAACTGGATCGGCCCTTTACCTCGCGACGCACTGTGGGAAGAGAAGGCTTCATCCGCAGGAGAGTATCCCAACCCAAACTTGTCCTGTTTGTTAGGTATTTCTAGAACCTGCCCCCAGCCTGGGGTAGATCCGGCTTGAACAATGGCTCGGGCTTCCTTGAAGGAAGAGAGAGTCATCTATGGTTTCTCAGTCATTACTAGAGTCACGTCCTTGACCTTAACAACTTCGAATGCCTGACATAGGGTTTCGTGGATCTCCCCATCCATCTCAACATATTTGAAGGACGACAAATGGCTCACTATCATGTCTTCCTCACCACATACAGTTACAATGCTGCCCCCGACAACATACTTGAGCTTCTGGTGTAACGTGGAGGTCACGACACCAGCAAAATGGATCCATGGCCGACCTAGCAGACAGCTATAGGCTGGCATAATGTCCATAATGTAGAAGACTGCGTCGAAAGTTTCCGGCCCAACTTGGATTGGCAGAGTTACCTCTCCAAAGACATGACGCTTGGTTCCATCGAAAGCCTTCACAACCAGATCACTGGGTGTGCAAATCAATCCTCGAGTATCTAACTTCATCAATGCCTTCTTCGGAAGAACATTGAGCGATGACCCAGTGTCTACCAACACATGAGACATAACTGTTCCCCTACACTCTATCGAGATGTGCAGGGCGCTGTTGTGGTTTCTTCCCTTTGGCGTCAACTCCAGGTCAGTGAACCCTAACCCGTTTCCAGCATTCACGTGGGCTACTACCCCTTCCAACTGGTTGACCGAGATTTCCTGCGGTACATACGTGGCATTCAAAACCTTTAACAGCTCGTTGCGGTGTGACTCCGAACACATCAACAAATTCAGGATGGAAATTTTCGAGGGTGTTTGATGGAGGTGATCCACGATCTTGTAATCACTCTTCTTGATCAACCTTATGAACTCTTCAGCGTCCTTTATAAGTAAGTCCTTCTCTACCCCACGAGGGGTTTCCTCAACGACTTTACTCTTTCCCTTATCAGTTTCCTCGGCTTTGTCTGCTTTGTCTGCCACAATCTCAGGTGGAGCAAATACTCTTCCGCTGCGCGTGATTCCGCCAATTCCCACTAGGTTATCCACAGACTGCCCAGATGGTTCCAGTTCCAACTTCTGTCCGTTACAGTAGACGTCTGTTGCACCCCAAAATTTGACCAACTACTTGTCGCAATTTGGCTCATGTTTCGACTCATTTCATTTTGCATTTGCATACCGCGTACATTGCATTTTTTCCAGTCAAGTTGACATTATCGGGATTACAGCCCTCTGATCGCGCTTCAGGCCAATACGAGGACGTATTTTGAGAATCGGTGCTCGTCCCGGTGTTTTCAGCTCTCGCTGTTGTTTTTGAGGACATCTCGGTGTCCGGGTTTTTTACCGTTTATTTCGATATAGTCGCTAATCGATTTAATCGGCTTCCTCGCTTTTTTAGGGTTTTTCCCTTATTTTCTAGAATTTTTTAATGGATTTAATTCATTTTTCTAGATATTAGATAGTTTTTAAATATCTTTAATAGAGTAATTGTTTTTTTTATAGTTTAGTTTTAATTTCCTTTTTTTAGGAATTTCTTTAATCATTTTAGATAATAGATTTTAGAATAAATCATATTTTAGATATTAAGTAGAGTTTTTTAAATGATTTTTAATAGAATAAATTCTTTTAATAGAATTTTAAATAGAATTAATAAAATTTTCTATTTTTTAGTTGTTTAGAAATTTATAGGAAATGATTAGAGTTTTTTTTTCTATTTTTATTAGTTAATAGTTTTTTAGAATTTAATTAGATGTTAATTCTCTTTTTTAGATTTAATAGAGTTTAATTAGATTTTAATCATTTGTTTAGATTTTAATTAGAGTTTATTAGATTAATTAGGATTAGATTTGTTTGAATTGGCAATTAGGCTTTAATTACTGTTAGAGTTTTAGTTAGTGTTAATCGAGATTTAATTGCAGTTTTTTATGTTCATTAGTTTAATTAGGGTCTTTAATCATTAATCCTTCAGTAATTTCGTGGGCCACTTGTCAGCGTTTTGGAGGCCCAGTACAAACCCCAGTCCATGTGTCATCCGTATAAAAGGCCACGTGTGCATTCTGAATCTCATCTCCATCATTTTGCCACGTTTTTCGGCCCCACCTCATCCACGTTTTCTTCCACTCCAGTTTCCACGTTTCTTTCCACCATTTTGCCACGTCTCACTCAGCCACTTCTCCGTCCACGTTTCACCCGACCCTCTCTCTCTCCATCCACGCGTCCTCACTCCATCTTCCCTCTGCATGCATTCGCCACGTACCCTCCCCGACGGCAACTCCCCGTCCAGCCATGCAAACGCCGGAGAACATCACCAGCAAAATCAAGCGGTGGTTCTCGCGGCCAAACTCCACCAAACCTCGCCGGAAACCCTTGAATCTCGCCGGAAAATTGCAAGCTTCGAAGAACATTCATCTTTCTTCTCCGATCTTCATCCACAACGCTCATCAGAAATCGCCAACAATCTTCAACCGTTTTCCAGAAGATCTTCAAGATCTTCATCCAGGTTCATCAATGTTCTTGAAAAATTCTCCAGAAAACGCCGATGATCATCAACAATCTTCATCCATTTTCAGCAACATTCATCCTCGTCATCCCAGATTCGCCCAGAAACGAAGAACATTCGTCCACCTTCATCTTGATTTTCATAGAATTTCCAGATCTGCAAGCGATCTTCAGATTCATCCAGAAGATGACGAAGATTCTTCAACTTCATCCTTGTTCTTCATGTTGTCCGAGCTTTCATCACTGACCTTTTTCCAGATTTTGATTCAAGATCTTCAACATCAAGAAAACTCCACGATTTCCAGATTTCCTCAAAGACCGCTCAAATCGTTCCAGATCTCATAACCTTCGTTCAGAACGTTCATCCATCCTCCAAGAACGCCTTCAAAATTTTTTCATCAATCTCGCCATCGATCTTCAAACCTCCGCATGCAAACAGCAACCAACTCCGATGTTCGCGTATAGCTTCAGCAATCAAGGTTTTCCTTCAAGATCTTCAGCAATCAAGGTTTTCCTTCAAGATCTTCAGATTCAACTTCAACCTTGTTCATCAAATCGTCTCCAAACACTTCAGATTCGTCAAGAACAACGTCACATCATGGAGCGTGGATGAATATGTTCGTGAAGGTTTGAGGAAGAAGTTCGAGAGGTTGAATCTGAGAAGGGAGGTGAGGGAGCGAGACAGAGAAGATGAACGGAGATGAGAAAGAATCTGAGAGAAGGGTTGAGAAAAGCGGCGCAGGTGGGAGAAGCATGAACAGTGGTCTGCCAGATTGGGATTAGGGTTTGTGGTCGCTGATAGTGAGAAAGTTGGATACGTGGCCAGATTGGGTATTGGGCCTCAAGCCCGTTCACATTGATTTCTGCTGTCCGTACACCCCCCCGTTTTTGGCCAAGACATCCTCCGTTTCCATTCGTTTTTGAACATGGGCCAAGCCCAGCGAATTTCCGGGCACACCCTCCATTCTCGCTGATACACCCCCTGCCCCTGCTTTCTTATTTGTTTTTCTGAATTTCTTATTGGGCTGGGCCCAAACTCTGCTGTATTGTTTTTGCTGCACCCCAAGCTGCAGTTTGCACCCCCCTTCTGTTTTCTTTCTTTCTTTCTTTATTTTCTTTATATTCATTTGTTTAGTTTTTTAAGGAAAAAATATGTAATAGAAAAATATAGTGATATAAAAATAATAGGAATATTATATTAGCTCATAGATTTTAATATTTTCTTTTTAGGATATATTTTCTTTTAGAGTTTATTTTACACTTTTCTTTTAGAAGTAGTTTTAAATGTCCATTTGTTAGGGGACTTTTTACGCTTTTAGAAGTAGATTTAAATGTCCACTTGTTAGGGGACTATTTTCCATTAGATTTTCCATATTAGGTGGATAAGATTTTTAGGAGTTTATTTTCCTGTACTCAATCATTGTAACCTTCCGAATATTAATAAAATGAGATTTGTGCTGTGGTCTCCGTTCTACCCGTAGTTAGGCTGAACTACAGCTGCTCTGATTTTCTCTGATGAGAATATGTAGGCATAGGATGCGATATCCTAGCGAGCACACTAACAACTAACTCTTTTGTTCTCCTCGCTGCTGTGCGATCGAGACTTTCCCGCTGACGACTGATGTTATCCTTTTCTCTTGCCCGAGCGCATTTGAGACCAGACCGTAGTTCTAGTTCCCGTAGGTTTCCATACCTTGAAACCCGACATACTACGTCCGTTCTACCGCAAACAGGTATGTCTAAGTCTCCAATGGTCGAGCAGCGTCCACCTATCTGCTAGAATGCGTATGCTAGTATCGTCAATCATTTCTCTCACCCCCGTGTGACCGATAACACCATTGTCTAGCCGTAGTCAGCCTGAACTACGTCATGCTCTGATTTCTCTGATGAGAATACGTAGGCCTAAGACGCGACGTCTTGCCGAGCAACTTAACCTGTAGTTTCCCGAACTACGTTGACTCTGATTTCTCGTTCTCTGATGAGAATACGTAGGCATAGAGTGCGACGCTCTATCGAGTCAATTTCTTCCCGTTTAGATCTAGCAGTCGTAGATAGATTGTTTTTCACCCTTTAGAAAAACCAAACAAGCGTGGATCCCGTCGAGTACGACGGACGTGAGGGGTGCTAATACCTTCCCCTTGCGTAACCGACTCCCGAACCCATACAATGGTTGCGACGACCTTGTCTTACCCTTTTTCGTTAGGTTTTTCCGATCGTTTCCTTTCCCGCTCTGAGGGATAAATAATGAAAGGTGGCGACTCTTCTGTTTTGCCGGCACCTTATTTTCGCGCAAGCGACAGTTGGCGACTCTGCTGGGGATCGAACCCAGAATCTCTAGTTCTCCGGTTCCCCTACGAGAGTCAATCCTAGCGCTTGTTTGCATGTTTGTGGGTGTTTATTTTTATGTTGTATATTGCTGATGTATTTACATTTCCCGCTATATTATTATCTGTTGCTATTGTGCTGTTGTGGGATGGGAGTTCTGATGAGTGAAAAGGCAGACCCAGGCTTGAGTGCACCATAGAAATAGAGTGGAAATTAGTGGGCGCGTGCTTGCTTTGTAGGCACTAGTGTCTCATGAAATCCACGCTCAGACGAGGTTCTCCCGGTTGGCTTCTCTTTCAACCCTTTGGGTTGAGACGATTGTTGGTTTGGTGGATTGTCGACTCTGGGGACCGATCATTTGTGATTCAGCTAAGTGAGGCCGCTTCATGAGCTGGTGATGCCACACCTTCTGGGTATCGTATCACCCCTCTTGAAAGTCTGTGACGCTGATGAACGCATAGGATGCCGAACTTGAGTCAGTTTAGGTCCATACCCGTGAGTGGGAGGGTTTTTGTAGGAAACTTGACTTCCAGCTTACCCGATATCTTGGTTTTCTCTCGTCAGAGCAGACTTATCCCGTCAGTAGCGCAGCACCAATCAGAGCTTCGTGGGGGGGGGGGGTGTGATCCCGTGTTTGCTGCATCTTGCATTGCATTTGCATGAACATTCCTGCATCATATTGCACGCCAGCTAGTCAGAGCTCTTATCCAGCCGTTGTTTTGATTCTGAAGGTGAGTGTTGAAGACGACCAAGGGGCTGAAGCAGATTTGATCAGAGTCAAGCAGTGAAGTCAGTTGACAGTTGTTGGTAGCTATGTCAGAGAGCAGCTTCTAGTTTGTGGATACCTTGTCAGGTTTCACTGTGACGTCCAATCCTTTGTATGGATCTACGCATGACGAAGACTTTCCGCAAGTGAACAACCTTACTGCAGCTCAGCTTGTACAGCCTTCTGTTGAAGACCGAGACCTACGTGAGTAGTTTGTTGTCCGAGGTGAACGTTTTCCTTCTGTTGATATCTCAGAATACCAGGGTTTTGCCTTCCCTATGCCAAAGTCCCGAAGAGAGGTCCCAATAGCAAAGTCTGAAGACCCATTAGCTCCCGTGTATGCTGAAAGGTTTCGTGCATTAGATGAAAGATTCAAAGCCTTGAAAGGTAAAGACGCTGTTAACCCTAGTGCTGCAGACATGTGTCTGGTTCCTGGCCTAGTGTTACCTCCGAAGTTCAGAATGCCGAGGTTTGAAAAGTACAAAGGAGATAGTTGCCCGAAGCAACATTTGGTGATGTTCTGCCAAAGAATGACTTCGTTTGTGCACAACGACGAGTTGATGATTCACTACTTTCAAGATAGTCTGACTGGGGCATCTTTGCGTTGGTATATGCAATTAGAGAGTAATCAGATCCGATCATGGGCAGATTTAGCCAATGCTTTTCTGAAACAGTACGACTACAATCTTGATGAAGCTCCTAGTCGCATGCAGCTGCAAGAATTGTCTCAAGGGAACAATGAACCTTTCAGGAAGTATGTTCAGAGATGGAGAGAATTTGCTGCTAGAGTGCAACCACTGCTCCTAGACCAAGAGCTAAAAGGCATGTTCGTAAACTCCTTGCAGAGCCCGTACTTCGAAAGAATGCTTGGAGTTGCACCAAATTTCTCTGAATTGGTAAAGGCAGGAGAGCGCATCGAGTATGGTGTAAAGACTGGAAGAATCCAGAATGTTTCAGGCGGTCAGGCTGGTGAAACCGAATCTCTCTGTAGCTTTCAAACTGAAGAAGGAATTGTGATCAATGCAATCATGAATGATGTTGGGTATCCTCAAGTCGAATCGGTGAAATTTGTTGGTTCTTCGTCTTCTCAGCGGTCAGTATCTTCTGTGTCTCGTTATTCTGAACAGACAATTGTGCCTAGGGCACCACATCGGGAACTTTATGTCGCTCCTCGTGCAAACCCACGAGCCCGAGGCCGAGGTTATCAGAGTCAGCGTCAGAATCAGAACCGACCTCGTAACAACTTGGAACGAAGGAATGCTCCTTCTCATCCAGTGCCTGTGCCGTATAGCCAGATTCTTCCGCATTTTATTCAGAATTCTTTGGTGGAACCCAAAGCTCTTAAGCCCGTGCCAGAGCCTTACCCTCCAGGGTACAATCCCCCTGCTCAGTGTGGTTACCATGGTGGATCCCTGGGGCATTCAACTGAAGATTGTAGGGCTTTCCAGGCGAAAGTGCAACAGTTGATCGATAAAGGGTGCATTTCCTTTCCTGAGGGAGTTTTGGTTGTGCACGACAACCTCTCAGCTGTCTGAGCTCGTAGATTCAGAGGGTTATTTCAAGAAGCCAGTGATCCAGACAGGCAGACGTCCTCAGCATTGGCAGTCCTCGGACCTTTTATCATTTGCATTTGTAGTTTCTTTTCTGTTACTTACTACTTGCTGTTAAACATTGTTTGTTTCGAATGGTAATATTAATAAAGTGACTATGCATTTTTCTGAATTAATCATGTCGTTGTCACTCATTTACTGCATTGCACTGACACTTGCATTTTGTTCACTCCACTTTATCACTATGATTAGCAAAGATTGGAGGGAGGATGATGAAACTGAATACTCATAACCAATGATCGTATGCTTTCAGATAAAACCTTGCCTATGATGTACAAGCATTGTTTCAAATCCCCTAAACACCGGAGAGATAAGGAAGAGAATCCTTTGTTAACCACTTCGAGCCGAGAAGTAGGAGTTTCTTTCGGACTTTTAAACCCTCACATCTTAACCCGGGGCAAGGTAGTTTTCAGTTAGCTTGATCGAGCGTTTAAGTCTTATAGAAGAGTGTTGCCTTTCGAGGACCAATCACATCGTATTCCTCCCCCAGAGGTCGTACCTCGTCAACCGCAATGGTTAAACCTCACCAATCAGGGGTGAGACAGTTATAAACCTCTCGGATGAATCCAGACAGCCAGTGTCGCACGACTTGTTTCGAAAAAAATAAGGAATAAGAAAGCCCGCTAAGTAAAAGGAAAAGAAAAGCTAGAAAGCAATTACTTAGGCAAAAATCAGGGCATCCCGCTGGACTTCAAAAGAAAAATCGAAAAGAACTCTGAAGAGTCAGTCCAGGCAAAAATTAGGGAATCAAAAGAATGAAAAAGAAAGGATATAAAAAGAAAAATCCTCGAACAAGGACAAAGTCGTGTAGATACAGACACTGAAAACGAAAAAGGAGTAACTGTCACTCCGAAACACCTTGTGAATTCTTTAACCAGTTGTTCCCAATATTCAACATACCTCTCGAAGAGGCGAGCGCTCGAGCCAAGTTAACTGAACATTAGGATCGGAGATCATCACGTAGAAGGGGTGGGTACAAATCATAATTTGAGCCAAATATCCTTTGTTTCACGAACCGTGAACCCGACCACGATACAACTCTTAAAAGACCTAATTGAGGCAGAGTTTATTCTGAAAGCGCATTGCGATAAGGTTGAGTAACCTGACTCCTACATGATTTGCTAATCATATCCTTGTTGTATTTTTCACTAATCGAATCAGCACTACGTTTGAACTCTTTGGTTCATTCGTCACTCACTAGCATGACACGTAAATGAGCGGCAATACATTTTTTCAAAATCTGCATGAACACTGCATTAAAATTACCATTCATGAATAAACAATTTTAATTGCAGGTCAGTAGTTGATACGAAGGAATTCCAACAGGGAATAGTCAATCAGGACTGAATCGTTAGCAGTATGGATCAGAATGGTATGCTGCGAAGCCCTGCGAATTTGGGGCATTGACTTCCTGTGAGTTTGGAATCAGTTTGTCTGAGGACAAGTCCCGGAGTATCGGTGGATTATGGGACAGTTTATTCAAGAAGCAGTTGATTAGAAGTTGACCTTCCCGAGACCCAGTCAGGGGCAGTTATCCAGAACCCTTGTGATTTGAGGGCAGATCCCTCCAGTGTTCAATCAGAGCATGTTAAGTCGCTCACCGCTCGTTCAGGGGCAAGCTACTTCAGAAGTATACTAAAACCAAACATGCTGAGAGTTGTTTAGTTGAGGATGAATCCTTCCGTTGTACAGATGTTGAGGCAAGCCATCTGAAGATTGTCTTGTTGCCGGGTGCTTTCTGTTCAGAATGAAGTTTCCCAAGAGTCGGATTGGGGCAAGTTGAATTGCACTGGGGCAAGTTGTTCAAATGAGTTTGTTCACCCTAACAAGAGTTGAGTGTCGGGGAATCGTGTCATTACCCTGCCAAAACCCTAAGCCTTCTGAAGAAGCCTTGCTGTCATTGGATCGTTATCCTACAGCCTAACCTGTTACTTGGCGGAACCTTGTAACCGAATCGTTTTAAAGTCCAGTTCTCGTCTGGCAAGCCGGAGATCAGTTCTCGTCTGAAATCCAAACCAGAAACCAGCCCCGTCTGGTCACCTTTCTTTAACCTATTATTCAACCAGTTCTCGCCTGGCCAACATAATTTTAAAGCCCAGTTCTCGTCTGGCAAACCAGAAATCAATTCCCGTCTGATATCCAAAACCTAGAAGTCAGTTCTCGTCTGACAACCTAACATATTTTGCCACCAGTTCTCGTCTGGTAGTCCACCTCGAATGCTAGTTCTCGTCTAGTATTTCCCTTCCAAATCCACTTTTGTTGGTAACCAGAAATGAATCCCTATCACCATAAACCTATTCCTAAACCAGAAAAAGCCTAATCGTACCTGGCACGATGATTCCTAGTGACCCGTATGTTGTCACATTCCCCGACACGAGGCTCGAGTGATCCCAGCTCCATGATTGGTATTTTGTATTCCCTGTGTTGATGTTGTTGAATCAGGGTTATTGTCTCAGTAGAGATGTACAGTTTGAGATTGTTTCCCCTGAGCAGTTTGAGATTGCAGCAAATTGAGATGGCATTCGTCCCTTATCAGAGTAGGGTCAAGATTATCCTCAGCAGGGCGAGATTGATATTCCCGGCAGAGTGTGGCCATCCCAAGCATTAAACGGTGATTAGCCTGATGTGCTATTTCCCAAGTGGGTTGAGACTGAAGCTTTCCCTGACCGGAAGATTTGGGTTTATTTCCCCAGCAGTGGGACTGATGCAATATTGTATCCCCACAGAGTCCGAGTTCGACTCCTCCCCTCCGAGTCCAGGCCATTGACTCATTCCTCAAGCAGAGGTCGATGGTGATTCCCTCATTGAGTAATCTCCAGACGAGTAGATTTTGATGTCAGCCAGAGAAGAGTTATTTCTCACCAGATTGCTTCGTACCCTATGAGGACTTAGGGTGTTCTAAAAAGACCATTCAGGGTTGGTTTCCTCAATGAAGTGAGATTCAATTGCGGTAATCGATTGTTATCTTCCGCAGTCACCAAAGGTGTTTCCTTGATAGGATCGGTACATCTCCAACAGAGTGGTACAATGAGTAGCTAAGGATTGATATCCCCAGCAGTGTTGATACACAGGTATTCCTCATCAGACTTGACAGTCCGGCAGGTGTTACCCAGAAGGGTCAGTCTCCGTAAGGTGTATGCAAGATTACCCTCAGCAGATCAGGATTGATATCCCCGATAGAGTTCAACAGTCTCTCCCCGCAGAGTCTGAACGCGAGATCGTGAGCATTGATATGTCTCCCCAGGCAGAGAAGATTCTCTCCCCAACCAGAGGTATCCTGAAGAAATGTCATCTCCTCAGCTGAGTCAGGCGCCGAAGCGTGTGTTCATCCCCCAGCACCGGGTCACAAGTGCAGGTCTCGTAGGAAACTATTCGTTCACTGAAGTGTGCAGCAACTGATGGTGCCAGGCTGAAGTCCCTAGCGGAATTGAGATTCCCCACCAGAGTCGTACTCTCCCCCGAAGTCGGATGATTCCTTCTTCCCCAGTGGAATTGAGATTCCCCAAAGAGTCGTACTCTCCAGCGAAGCAGAATGATTTCTTCTTCCTCAGCCGAGTTCGCAGATCCCCAAGAGAGCCGAATCCTTGGAAGCTGCTCAGACCATGATTGGTTTTCCCCCAGTAGAATGTTGAACAGCTGATGCTGTATTTCCCCGCCGGAGTCGTTCTCTCCAGGAAAGTTTTGCCGCGAAGGCCGCGCAGTTTATTTCTGCGATTGATATCGTTTTCCTCAACAGTTTGTGGTTTGAATACCCAGATGAGCAGGTTCAGGTTCTCGTAGAGCTTCGTTCCCCGGCAGCAGTCGACTGAAGTTCGTTTCCCCAGGCGGAGTCCAATTGAGATTGGTGTGACTTCTTTCTCCTTGACATGAGGCTTTTCCCTTCAGCATTTATTTTGCTGATGGGGCATAGCAGCTTGCATGATTGCATAGCATTTACCCTGAAAACGCGTAGCACTTCCACCGTGTGGAGCATTACGTCATTGTCAAAGCATGTGCATATGAGACATGAGCCAGGTCGCCACCATTCTTGTTTTGCAGATGTTCCTCCTCAGAATGGTTTGATCAAGATGATTCGTGAATTCTCCCCAACAAAGTCGCTTGCTCAAGATGATTCTTGAATTTCCCAGAAGGGTCGTTGCTTAAGATGATTCTTAAGATCCCTAGTGCAGTCTCCAGAGTGGTTGCTCAAGTTGATACTTGGAGTCCCCTGTAAAGGTTGCCCAGGATGATTCCTGAAATCCCCAACAGAGTGTTCGCTCAGGATGATTCCTGAAATCTCCAGAATGGTTATCGGTTCAAGATGATTCTTGAAGTCCCTAGTGGAGTTATTTGTCCAAGATGATTCTTGAAGTCCTCAGCAGAGTTGATTCATCCAGAATGATTTCTGGATCCCCGAAGCGGAGTTACTTGATAGTTCTCCAGAATCCCCAGCGGAGATGCGTCATCCCCAGCAGGTTTTTGAACGACGAAGTTGAAACCTCCCTTGAAGACTCCATGATTGAAGTCTGACCGTGTTAATGAAGCAGTTCTCTCAGCTGATGTGGAGTGCCTGATGGCAGAGGTTTAGATATTCCCAGTTGGCTCATGATTGACCAAGAATTCTATTCCCGACTTGCTGACGAAGTCCGGCTGATGCCCGACAAGTTCTTTGAATGCTTGACGGCATGATCAACCTGATGGTTGGAGTCCGGCTGATGCCCGACAAGTTCTTTGAATGCCTGATGGCATGATCAACATGATTGTTGACCTGATGAAGTTCGGCTGATGCCCGACAGTTTTCTTTGAATGCCTGATGGCATGATCAACATGATTGTTGACCTGATGAGTCCCGAGGAATTCTTCTGCTGCGACGCAGAACACCTGACGGTGTAATCAACCATGTATTACCGGTTACCGAGTGACCAGTGACCCCTTGATGAATTGAGGATGAACATCTACAGCAAAATCATATGATCATCCTGACGGAGATTTGAAATCAGACTTTTCCCCGGTTACCGCGTGACCAATTCTCCAGCTAGTTGCCGTGCAACTATTATTTCAGTGTTCGAAGATTTTTTTTTCTCGTCAGAGTACCGTGTACTTGTGTAGTTGGCAAATTTCCGGGTTCTTTGGTATTCAACCGTCTTCTACCTTTGAATGATTGAAAGCCGTTCGCTCTTCAACCCTTCAGGTCCAAGCCGTTTGAATAGGGGCAGCCGTTGCACCCCAAAATTTGACCAACTACTTGTCCCAATTTGGCTCATGTTTCGACTCATTTCATTTTGCATTTGCATATCGCGTACATTGCATTTTTTCCAGTCAGGTTGACTTTATCGGGATTACAGTCCTCTGATCGCGCTTCAGGCATTTCAGGCCAATACGAGGACGTATTTTGAGAATCGGTGCTCGTCCCGGTGTTTTCAGCTCTCGCTGTTGTTTTTGAGGACATCTCGGTGTCCGGGTTTTTTACCGTTTATTTCGATATAGTCGCTAATCGATTTAATCGGCTTCCTCGCTTTTTTAGGGTTTTCCCCTTATTTTCTAGAATTTTTTAATGGATTTAATTCATTTTTCTAGATATTAGATAGTTTTTAAATAGCTTTAATAGAGTAATTGTTTTTTTTTATAGTTTAGTTTTAATTTCCTTTTTTTAGGAATTTCTTTAATCATTTTAGATAATAGATTTTAGAATAAATCATATTTTAGATATTAAGTAGAGTTTTTTAAATGATTTTTAATAGAATAAATTCTTTTAATAGAATTTTAAATAGAATTAATAAAATTTTCTATTTTTTAGTTGTTTAGAAATTTATAGGAAATGATTAGAGTTTTTTTTTTCTATTTTTATTAGTTAATAGTTTTTTAGAATTTAATTAGATGTTAATTCTCTTTTTTAGATTTAATAGAGTTTAATTAGATTTTAATCATTTGTTTAGATTTTAATTAGAGTTTATTAGATTAATTAGGATTAGATTTGTTTGAATTGGCAATTAGGCTTTAATTACTGTTAGAGTTTTAGTTAGTGTTAATCGAGATTTAATTGCAGTTTTTTATGTTCATTAGTTTAATTAGGGTCTTTAATCATTAATCCTTCAGTAATTTTGTGGGCCACTTGTCAGCGTTTTGGAGGCCCAGTACAAACCCCAATCCATGTGTCATCCGTATAAAAGGCCACGTGTGCATTCTGAATCTCATCTCCATCATTTTGCCACGTTTTTCGGCCCCACCTCATCCACGTTTTCTTCCACTCTAGTTTCCACGTTTCTTTCCACCATTTTGCCACGTTTCACTCAGCCACTTCTCCGTCCACGTTTCACTCGGCCCTCTCTCTCTCCATCCACGCGTCCTCACTCCATCTTCCCTCTGCATGCATTCGCCACGTACCCTCCCCGACGGCAACTCCCCGTCCGGCCATGCAAACGCCAGAGAACATCACCAGCAAAATCAAGCGGTGGTTCTCGCGGCCAAACTCCACCAAACCTCGCCGGAAACCCTTGAATCTCGCCGGAAAACTGCAAGCTTCGAAGAATATTCATCTTTCTTCTCCGATCTTCATCCACAACGCTCATTAGAAATCGCCAACAATCTTCAACCGTTTTCCAGAAGATCTTCAAGATCTTCATCCAGGTTCATCAATGTTCTTGCAAAATTCTCCATAAAACGCCGATGATCATCAACAATCTTCATCCATTTTCAGCAACATTCATCCTCGTCATCCCAGATTCGCCCAGAAACGAAGAACATTCGTCCACCTTCATCTTGATTTTCATAGAATTTCCAGATCTGCAAGCGATCTTCAGATTCATCCAGAAGATGACGAAGATTCTTCAACTTCATCCTTGTTCTTCATGTTGTCCGAGCTTTCATCACTGACCTTTTTCCAGATTTTAATTCAAGATCTTCAACATCAAGAAAACTCCACGATTTCCATATTTCCTCAAAGACCGCTCAAATCGTTCCAGATCTCATAACCTTCGTTCAGAACATTCATCCATCCTCCAAGAACGCCTTCAAAAGTTCTTCATCAATCTCGCCATCGATCTTCAAACCTCCGCATGCAAACAGCAACCAACTCCGATGTTCGCGTATAGCTTCAGCAATCAAGGTTTTCCTTCAAGATCTTCAGCAATCAAGGTTTTCCTTCAAGATCTTCAGATTCAACTTCAACCTTGTTCATCAAATCGTCTCCAAACACTTCAGATTCGTCAAGAACAACGTCACATCATGGAGCGTGGATGAATATGTTCGTGAAGGTTTGAGGAAGAAGTTCGAGAGGTTGAATCTGAGAAGGGAGGTGAGGGAGCGAGACAGAGAAGATGAACGGAGATGAGAAAGAATCTGAGAGAAGGGTTGAGAAAAGCGGCGCAGGTGGGAGAAGCATGAACAGTGGTCTGCCAGATTGGGATTAGGGTTTGTGGTCGCTGATAGTGAGAAAGTTGGATACGTGGCCAGATTGGGTATTGGGCCTCAAGCCCGTTCACATTGATTTCTGCTGTCCGTACACCCCCCCCCCCCCCCCCCCCCCGTTTTTGGCCAAGACATCCTCCGTTTCCATTCGTTTTTGAACATGGGCCAAGCCCAGCGAATTTCCGGGCACACCCTCCATTCTCGCTGATACACCCCCTGCCCCTGCTTTCTTATTTGTTTTTCTGAATTTCTTATTGGGCTGGGCCCAAACTCTGCTGTATTGTTTTTGCTGCACCCCAAGCTGCAGTTTGCACCCCCCTTCTGTTTTCTTTCTTTCTTTCTTTATTTTCTTTATATTCATTTGTTTAGTTTTTTAAGGAAAAAATATGTAATAGAAAAATATAGTGATATAAAAATAATAGGAATATTATATTAGCTCATAGATTTTAATATTTTCTTTTTAGGATATATTTTCTTTTAGAGTTTATTTTACACTTTTCTTTTAGAAGTAGTTTTAAATGTCCATTTGTTAGGGGACTTTTTACGCTTTTAGAAGTAGATTTAAATGTCCACTTGTTAGGGGACTATTTTCCATTAGATTTTCCACATTAGGTGGATAAGATTTTTAGGAGTTTACTTTCCTGTACTCAATCATTGTAACCTTCCGAATATTAATAAAATGAGATTTGTGCTGTGGTCTCCGTTCTGCCCGTAGTTAGGCTGAACTACAGCTGCTCTGATTTTCTCTGATGAGAATATGTAGGCATAGGATGCGATATCCTAGCAAGCACACTAACAACTAACTCTTTTGTTCTCCTCGCTGCTGTGCGATCGAGACTTTCCTGCTGACAACTGATGTTATCCTTTTCTCTTGCCCGAGCGCATTTGAGACCAGGCCGTAGTTCTAGTTCCCGTAGGTTCCCATACCTCGAAACCCGACATACTACGTCCGTTCTACCGCAAACAGGTACGCCTAAGTCTCCAATGGTCGAGCAGCGTCCACCTATCTGCTAGAATGTGTATGCTAGTATCGTCAATCATTTCTCTCACCCCCGTGTGACCGAGAACACCATTATCTAGCCGTAGTCAGCCTGAACTACGTCATGCTCTGATTTCTCTGATGAGAATATGTAGGCCCAAGACGCGACGTCTTGCCGAGCAACTTAACATGTAGTTTCCCGAATTACGTTGACTCTGATTTCTCGTTCTCTGATGAGAATACGTAGGCATAGAGTGCGACACTCTATCGAGTCAATTTCTTCCCGTTTAGATCTAACAGCCGTAGATAGATTGTTTTTCACCCTTTAGACAAACCAAACAAGCGTGGATTCCGTCGAGTACGACGGACGTGAGGGGTGCTAATACCTTCCCCTTGCGTAACCGACTCCCGAACCCAGACAATGGTTGCGACGACCTTGTCTTACCCTTTTTCGTTAGGTTTTTCCGATCGTTTCCTTTCCCGCTCTGAGGGATAAATAACGAAAGGTGGCGACTCTTCTGTTTTGCCGGCACCTTATTTTCGCGCAAGCGACAACGTCTGCCCCATAATTCCACGGGACAATGTTGGTGCTTTCAAAAGGTATCGGCCCAGCCTTTGTGATGGTATTTGTGGGCGGCCTGGGTGCAGAAATGGTTATCGTCTGGCGAGGGATGGTGATGGTGGCAACCTCATCATCCTGCTTCAGCATTACCTCTCCAGATCCACATTCGGCCCTCCGGCTAAACTGCAAGATTCCTTCGGTCATCAGACTCTGAATCCCCACTACCAACTGTTCACATCCATCAGAACGAGTCGCACAGCCCATACACAATTCTCCACAGCCCGGAAAGAAGCCTCTCTTCATCAGCTTGGCTTTAACGAAGCTAAGTGGCGTCTTCAGATCCTTGACATTAGTCAACAAATCTAAGTTATCTTCTTCAATAATGGCATTCACCCCACCTCCCCTATGGTTCGACATAGGATTCTTTGTGACATTCGACACATTATCTGAGAAATTGATGATCTTAGCATCCACCATATCTTGCACCTTGTGCTTGAAGGCTTTGCAGTTTTCTATCGTGTGGCCAGGTGCCCCTGAGTGAAAATCACATGTTGCATTCGCATCATAACCCTGCGGAGGTGCCCCTGTCAAGGGAGCCAGGGTTCTTTTCTGGACTAGCTGTAACTGAAGCAGAGTTTGTAACAGCTGAGCATAAGACATGGGCAGTGTCTCAAGGTGACGACTTGACAGAGGTGCCATGTTCTGATACCTTCTGTACCCTTGTTGATTCGGCTGCTGCTGCGGCTGGGGTTGTTGGACAGCAGGGATGGTTATGCTAGCCACCTGCTGGCGCTGGGCCTTACCTTTCCTTCGAGCGTTAGACACCGCACTCGTCTCTCCTTCACACCTTTTGTTATTGTATGGTTTCTTTCCTCCTCCAGCTGAGGACAGATCACCCCCTTGAATTTTTCCCAATTTGATCCCATTTTCAACGTGCTCGCCAGTAATGATGAGATCTGAGAAACTCCCTGACATACCACTAACCAATTTCTCATAATAAACCCCCGGGAGAGTGGCTACAAACATCTCAACAAGCTCTCGTTCAACCATCGGCGGCTGAACTCTAGCTGCTAATTCACGCCATCGCTGAGCGTATTCTTTGAACCCCTCGTTGCTCCTCTGTGACAAGTTCTGCAGTTGAACCCGGTTCGGAGCCAAGTCACTGTTATACTGATAATGATGCACAAAGGCCTCAGCCAGTTCTTTCCACGTGCGCACACTGGTGGGTTCCAAACCCATGTACCATTCCAGGGATGGCCCGGACAAGCTATCCTGAAAGAAGTGCATCAGCAGCTTCTCGTCTTCAGAGTGAGCGAACATCTTTCGGTAGTATGATCTTAAGTGGACACGAGGGCAGGTGGTGCCCTTGTATTTCTCAAAGTCGGGTACCTTGAATTTAGGAGGCACCTTGAAATCAAAAATCAATCCCAATTTAGTCATGTCGACACCCATAGTGTTCTGGTTCTCGAAATTCCTCATTTTGTCCTCGAGTGCCTTAAATCTCATACGTGCTTCAGCAGTTAGTTCTCCTTCAGCACTCCTCTGTGAGAACAAATCTTCTTGACGATCTTCTAGCCATGGCTGAGGCCCATACAGATTTCTAGCACCTGTGTTGCCATTGCCTAGTCCGGCGTTGCCATTAGCCTCAAAGTTTCCATTACCGACGCCAGTCGTATTACCATTGAGCCCGATGTTAGTGATCACATTGCCGTTACCACTTCCATTCCCCCCGATCACAGGGATGCCACCCTGAGGAGTTTCAACAGGAGGAGGGACTGGAACGCTCCCTCCATACAGCACACCATTGTTGTCAACCCTTGAGATCAGAGGCTGGACCAGTGTTCTGAGCTGGTCTTGGCCGTTGGCCACCACTTGCATGAGCTCCATGAAGCAGTCCATCCTCTCTCGGAGTTCCTGGACGTCAGTTTGCACTTGTTCCATTGCTCTAGCTTGATTCGCTCTAGTCGGATAGCGGTGGATCGGTCTTCGGTCAATCCTGGAACAACCTGCATACACAAAGGGTTAGAAAAACGACAAGGTGCTCGTCATGCAAATGCTTCATGCAGATGCAAACGTGTGTCTGTGCCTTGGGGAGATTCCCCTCCCCCCCCCCCCCCCCCGATCCTAGTTTCCGAGACAAATAAAGTCTATCATCCAATCATGGAAAAGAAATCCTCATATATTCATCTGAAAATCCCGCTCGGGTAGCGTACAATTGTAATCACATACAACTGAAGTAACAAGGCATGACCCCAACCAACAGACCTGGGGGTGATCAGCATATCAATACATAAAATGTACAAAGAAAATACAAAAAGATCAGGTGCGGCCACGGGCACGAGCATCTTCTATCAACTTCTTTGTAGCGGGATGACCTGGTTGAGTAAGCAAACCCTGGGCCAGCAGGTCCCTCTGCCTGATGGACTCTGGGAGGTTCTCGGCAACGCTCCTAGAAACACCTTCTTCAGAATGGTTCTCGACTCTACTCCTTTTAGCATCAGCCCGGAGTTGAGAATCTTGTAAATTCGCCTCGGCCTCAGCCAATCTATATTGGACGTCTCGTCGCAGTGAGGCTTCAGCCTCTATCTTCTTATCTTTCACCATAATCTGAGCTTCTAGCTCGGCTACTTGTTGCTTCAGCTTTTCTTCCCACTCTTTGTATTTGGCCAGGGTGCTACTCTAGACCCTCTCGTATTGGGTTAACTTCCGGTACACTCTGTCCAGATCCTGTTTCTTGGTTGTCAACATGCCATGTACTGACTTCAGGTCCAACCTCAGACGTTCCCTAGCATCAGTTTCTTTGGTCAGGTTGGAGCCTAGATGGTTGATCATCTCAGCCTGCTTCTTGCAGGTATAAACGACTTCACTTTTCTCTCTCCGAAGTTGAGCGATCTCTTTCTCTAACTCTTCGTTGGCCTTTCGTAGCTCTTCCTTCTCTTGGAGTACCTGGTTGAATTTCTGAATATCAACTGTGGTAGGCTCTTTGTACACGGGAGGATACAATGGTTCCACGGTAGGAAACGACATTAGAAACTTGGAGGCTCTTTCTCGAACCCAAGTTACATACGAATCAAAGGCCTTGTTGTTGCTCTTTCCTAGCAGGACTTTCCCCTTTCGGGGAATTTTGCTCCAAGCATTCTGTACCTTGATCAAAGTGTTACCTTCAAGCAACCCTGTGAGATATAGAGATTCCTGTATCTCTTTCTCTTCAGGAGGACCTCGTAGTGCATACCCAAATTGTCGTACCAGCAGAGATGGATTGTAATTGATACATCCATTCCTTCCGACCAGGGGGACGTTAGGAAAACCGCAGTAGCTATGCACAATATCTCTTCCCAGTAGATCTCTATCAAACCAGATAATATTGTCAGCGGTCAAACCCATCAAACGCGCAGACTAGGGTGAAGACTCAGCAGAATCAATGAACGGCCCTGACTTAGGAAGATGGCTAGTAAACCACTTATACAGTAAAGGAGCACAACATGCCACGTTCTTCCCCTTTCTGTTTTCGTTCTTGCTGTGAACTGAATGGTAGACGTCTCCGAGGAGAGTGGGCATTGGATTCCCAGAGGCAAATATGTGGCAAGCGTACATGCTTATGAAGTCCGGATGACTTGGGAATAGCACGATCCCATAGATACAGAGGGCTAAGAAGGCACTGAATACATCCCAGCGACCCTTCTCGGCAAGCTTTCGGGCTTTTTCCATCAGGAAATGCAAAAGGAAACCATGAACTCCAATCTTCCTGGATACCATCCCTTCTAACTCAGACTCATCTACATGAAGAGCGTCAATCAACTTACTCAATTTGGGTTCACCCTCAACACGGTAGTAAGGCATTTGATTCATCAAAGGCACCCCCAACAGGTCAGAGTACTCCTCCAGGGTCGGAGCTAGGACATAGTCGGGAAACACAAAGCATTTGAGCTATGGGTCGTAAAACTGTAGCAGAGCATATAGGCCATTCAACTCGTACGTAGGAAGCTTATACACAATACTCAAAAGTCTCCCATAAATCTTTCTGAAACTCTCCATCACTGCCTTGTCAGCCAAGGAAATCAAAGTTCATAACTCTCGGATGTCAGGTGTTGGTAGCTTATAAGCCATAGTCTTCTTTAGAGATGCCATATATGTCGTGAGGATCAAGATCACTAGAACCAGGGGAGAAATATGCACCTGCAACACAGACACACGTTAATGACATGCAAATGAGGATGCAAACAATGCAAAATGCAATCATGCAACAGGAGCATGCAGCAGGAGATCAGGACAACTGTGTTATTGAGGAGATGAAGGCTCTGCATCAACAAAACCACAATACTGCTCTGTCAAGAACAAACATAAATCTGCTCTGTCAAGAACACATATATTTGATGATGAGAACCTCTGATACCAACAAAGCTGATTCACTATCAAGAAAACCAGGTAGTCTGGGGGTTAAGGTTTCCTGCATCACACCCGACCCTGCTCACAGGTATGGACCTAATCACGGAAAAGGTTCGGCATCCTATGCGGTCATCAGCGTCACAGACTTTCAAGAAATGATGATACGATACCCAGGAGGTGTGGCATCATCATCTCTTGAAGCGGCCTCACTTAGCTGAATTCCAAATGATCGGTTCCCAGAGTCGACAATCCTCAGATCCAACAACCTCTCGAGTCCAAAGGACCGATAGGAAGCCATCAAAGAGAACCTCGTCTGAGTGTGGATTACATGGTAACAGATGCAAGCAAAGCAAGCACGTCCTCCACTAACCCACTCTAATACTATATAGCTCTCAAGCCTGGGTCTGGCTTCTCACTCATCAGAATGCCCCTCCCACAACAGTACAGATAATCATATCATACTGAAAATAAAGCGTGGGAAATAAAATGCGATAAATAAACACAACCCAACAAGTAAACATACAAGCGCTAGGATTGACTCTCGCAGGGGACGTTGGATCCCCAAATTGACTCGCATAAGGGACGTTGGATCACAGGAAACTATCAGAATTCCCCAGCAGAGTCGTCAGCTGTCGCTACCGCGAAAATAAGGTGCCGGCAAAACAGAAGATCGCAACCTTTCGTTATTCATCCCTCATAACGGGAAAGGAAACGATCGGAAAAACTTGACGAAAAGGTATAAGACAAGGTCATCGCAACCATTGTCTGGGTTCGGGAGTCGGTTACGCAAAGGGAAGGTATTAGCACCCCTCACGTCCATCGTACTCGATGGGATCCACACTTGTTGTGTTTATCAGACGGGTTTATTTACTATCTACCTATCAAGGCTGGTCTAAAAAGAAAAGAAAATGACTCGGCAAAGCGTCGCACTTTATGCCTACGTATTCTCATCAGAGAATGAGAAATCAGAGTCTACGTAGTTCGCCTAACTATGGGTTACAAGGAAGGTGGCTCGCCAATACGTTAGTATTGTGCCTACGTACTCTCAACAGGTATGAGAGATCAGAGCTTACGTAGTTCGGGATAATATGGATTACGGGGATTCAGATTCATCTGTTTTATCGAGCAGGGTTAACAAACAGTTCCAACAGTTTGGTGTACGCAGCTCGACCTTTGGAGACTTAGGCGTTACCATTTGCGGTAGAACTGAGAGTTAACGACACTCTTTTCTTCAGAAAAGCTTCCTTTGAATTATGGGCCCACGGGGCAAAAAGGTTTGAAGTTTGTTTTCTGTCTTTTACGGAAGAACTATTTTTTAGCTGTCTGTAGTTTGTACAGCACTAGAGACTATGACCTGGGAACGAATGCGTCGTATATCGTCCAAAGGACGTATACTAAACATTCTAGACGATTGAGAGGAGGCCTCTCAATTATCATTACCCAAGTAGCTTAAGTCTCGTAATGCGCTTATACTAACTTGCCTTTATTACGTTTCTTACTGTTGTTTCAAGGTGAGAAGAGAACAACTTCTATGGGGAGACTATCAAGCCCTACTGTTGTCATGCCAAGGATTCATCCTATGGTTGAGGTTTGAAACAGGGAACTCCTAGAAGTTATCATGCATAGGTTTCAACCTAAATCTCTAATCATCACTTCCTTATCAAAGGAAGTGAGATTCCTAGGGGATCATGCCAGGGTAAACAAAAACAGATAAAGCATCAGCTAAACAGTAAACAGATATACAGAAGAATGCATGCAATGCAAGTGAGGGAGGAAATGTGTGTGGGGCATCAGCCTCCACAAGCTCGTCTCGACCTCAAGCCAGATATGAATAACTGCAATCATGAAGAAAAAATAAAATGCCTTCAAGCAAACCACAAACCACATAGGCAAGGGAGCAGAGCTCTACCGAATACGCGCAAGCAAAGCCATACAGTAAAAAAACAAGCAGAGGGAGCAACTTAACCTCTAATACAATCATGCTCCTAGCTTAAAACAATTTAAACATGAACTTATTCTAATGCATCAAGCAAATCAAACAAGTCACATCAATACATTTGCACAAAAAGCAAACAGACAGGAAAGAAAGCAGATCAACAGCTTCCACAGCTTCACAGCAAAGCAATCCTCTGACAGCAGTCCAGTTCTCAGTCTGTAACTGTTCTTCAAGTCTACCCTCTTCAAGAGAATGAAAGGTACTCCATCTTCAAGCTTCAATCTTCATGGTAGACTCCACCTTCAGGCTTTCATCCTCAATAACAAGTATCAACTTGCTTCTTCAAGCTCTCAATGCATCAAACACAAGTATCAACTTGTTCTTCATCTTCTTCAAGCTTCAGCTCTTTCTTCAATCTCAAGTTGATCTTCTTTACACAAGTATCAACTTGTTCTTCTTGATCTTCAAGCTTCAGCTTCAATGGCAGTCTTCAAACAAAGGGGAAGTGCAACCTCTAGCATATTCAATCTTCTAGCAAGGAACTCCATCCTTTAGCAAGGGAGAAAGATTCATCGAACAAGAGCAAAGTGGGATAGGGAGAATCAAGGTGAAGACCAAATGTCACCACTAAGCACTCCATCATCAAAGAAAGGAACCCTCAAAGGTTCTACCAACTTGTGAAGAGCCACACATCCTACCAAAGGAGGGATGAGGCCTTCACAAGGGGACCTTACATCATAGGGAGGAATGGAAGTGATCAACACCTTCCATGTTTCATGAAGGAAGAAAATCTATTCTAAGAGATCTCCCTAAAAACCCTAATCCTTAACCCTAAACAAACTACACCAAAGGGAGAGAAATCTTCAAGTCCAAGCTCCACCATGCATTCCACAGCAGTCCACACAAGTCTTCATCATCATCCAAAAGCAAGAGAAGCAAAACCCTAGTCTAAGGGAACTAATGAAGTCATTCTAGTTGAGTTAGCAAGTTAGGATTACCTAAAACCTAGTATTAAAGTTAATTCTAACTAAAATACTAAAATCAATTATAAAATCCTACAAAAATAACTATGGGAACCTATGTCAATCATGACTCTACCATGTTAATTCCAGAGATCAAATCCTCAAATAAGACCTAGAAATAAATTCTAAACTACAAGGTACTATACTTAAACCCTAAAAGGGAGCACCTAAAGTTTCAACCTAAAAACAGCACCTAATTTCATCATAAAAATGTGATAAAAATACTATGGGAGCATACATGTCTAAGCTAATCACAAACAAAAAATCAAGCAAAAACTCATCACCAAATGATCAAACTAAATTCATCAAACAGAGGTATCAACCATGGTAATTTTATTATCAAATAAAATGAAAAAAATGTACATAAAATAAAAATGCATGTTTTTCCTAATATTTTTATTCCATAAAATTCTAGATTCACTCACAAATTAGGGGGAAAAAACCTGGAATTAATTGACCTATTTTTCTATTTTTTATGAATTATTATCAAACTATCATGAAATGATGAAAATAAAAGAAAAACAATTGAAAATAACAAAAATTGCGTGCCAAATAGCAATTCAGATCAGTTCAATATGTTGGTTGGGCTAGATGGGGGGTGCAAGTATCAATCAGATCCTTAAGCCCAATGCTTCCAATTAATGAAATGGTGCATATCAATAAAGGGGTCAAATTCTGACTTTCTTAATCAATCGTGGCCGTGTGTTTGTCCTACTGAGTCAAGGTCCTCATATGATCTAACGAACCAGATGCATCGTCCCCAATTTGAATTCAGATGGAGGGAGTTTATAGACGGTGGCCTGAGCAGTGGCGCCACCGTCTTCTCCGGTGAGTCATCTTCCACAGGTCATCAAACATCACAAAATTGTACATCATTCCACTCAGTTTTTAATGCTGGTCACGAATCTAACCTTAGAATCATCTAACTCCCTATGGATTTTCAAACCCGATAGCTCTTTCAAAATATACCTCAATCTTGAATCTCATCAGAACTTCAATTAAATGCACAGAAATAATCCTCACCTCATGATGATCATCTTACACTATCCAATCTTGATTATCAGTCCAAGAATCTCTATAATTCAGCCTCAACAAAAAATGATCCACATCCTAGTTTGTCTCCAATTCACCAATTTCTGATCTAGAATCCAACTACACATTGCAATGATCCTAACCACCTATAGATTTCTATCTATCTCCTCATAAATTATGCATAAGAGTGAAAGATACCAACCTGAGTTCAGGCGTGTAACAGATGCAGTTCTTGATCACTTCAACCTCCAAGATGATGCAGATACACTCCAAAACACCTTCTGAAGCCAATGCAACCTTCAATTTGCCTTGGTTTCTTCTTGAACTTTGAACTCGATTTCCTCTTGCAACTCTGAAATTTCACATCCACTTTCTGCTTCCAGCTTCAAACTCTTCCCAAAAAACGATCTGAACACACTCAATGGCTTATATAGAACTTGATGAAATGATCCAGAAACTTTTCAAAGCTTCAGAATGAGATTTTCAATTTTCAAATTCTCCTCAAAATCTCTTCTACACCAGTCACGATATGCACTCTGTTTTGGCTTCAAAATGCTTGCTTTGCACTCCTCATGAGATATTGAATCTGAATGGTGGTGATTCACTCCTTGTTTCCATCCGATGGCTCATGTTTGATATGTTACTTCATCATGAAGAAACAAAGAAAAGGGCATGATATTGGACTCACATCAAAAATATAATATTGCCAATGTTTCTAGAATGCATTTTCCATTCAAAAAATGCTATTATTTTGCTTCATTTGCACACATATCATTAATTTTGAATTTTTGACCTTTAATTCTCTTTAATTCTTCCTTTTCACAATTTCTTGAACCAAGTCTCTCCTTGAGCCATTTCAATGCCTCCTTGATACAAGGCCAAGGTTAAAACCTCATTTTGAGCAACTTTCAAGTTGCACCAAATTTCATTTGAGATGTCTAAGTTGGTGAAAATGACCTATACCCAAAAATGACTCATAATCACAACTTCCCAAAATACCTTTGACTTGTCAAAGCCATAACTAGAGTTCTACAAATCCTATCAAGGACTTATAGTACTCTCTAGAAAGCTAAGAGAATTAGGAACAACATTCATGTTGACCAAAAGTTCATAGGAATCATCCTTCTAGGGCAAAGGTGTCATGCAAGTTGGGTAACTTTCAAGCTCCAAATTCACATGCCTCAGGTGACTTGTAACTTGTCTGGCTCATAACTTGAGTTCTATAAACCCTATCAAGGACTTCTAGTACTAAAATTAAAGCTAAGATCATGCCCTTCAACAATCATGTTGGGGTCAAGATGAGATGACGATCATATCTTGAGCTATATTGCCTTGAAGTCAGGGGTCAAACTAGGGGATTTTATACTGTCAAGTCTTAGAAACCCTAGCCTGAAACTTCTCAAACTCTTCAATCATGATGATTTAACCTTGGAATCATCCTTATAACATCTCAATGTATCAATCCATGATCACATGGCTCTTGAATTAAGTCTCAACTTCCTTCAAATCATCAGTTGACTTAGGGTTGACACAGTCAAACCCTAATTGTACCACTCATGGCTGAGTCTTCTTAATCTTGCACAATGACCTGTCTAGGCCTCAAAGTGATATTAAACATTTCTCATGAGCTCTCTCAATACCTCAAGTCCATCTTCATGGCCTTAGAATCATCTGATGGTCTTCTCCATAATTCTCAAGTTAAGAGACCCACATACTTGGTTTCAACCACTCTCTCTGAGGATCTTTTAACTTTTCTGACAAGGATATCAACCCTTGAACACCTGAATAACATTCTTAGCTAGCCTCATAGTCTTTTGTAGATCTTAATTTGTAATCATACCTCTTGATCTCCTGCATACATGTCAATAAAATGCAAATGATAATGCTAATGTGAATGAAATGAAACATAAGCTAGGTAAAGAAATGTTGGGCAAATTTTGGGGTGCAACACATTTTCACCCTTGTAAGTCGATTGCCTTGTGCGTCGTCATCGACCTTGTTTGCATCACTTCAAATATTTTTACAAACAATAAAACCCTTGATCCAACATCAAGTGGTATTTTTCTCATAAAAAATCCAAAATACAATAAAGGTACAATTAGGGTTATACGCCATGAGCTTTAAAGTGGTGGTGAAGGAATGAGAATGGAGCCCCTCCAACACTCCTTCTGAATGTTTTGAATACAAGGCACTCGACTTGGTTATTCAAAACATTCATCTTTATCCAAAGTCTTTAATGTGATCCTAATCAAAAATAATCTCTTCTCAAAATCTAAAAGTAACATCAACTCATCAAACTTCTTTTCGCCTTAGGGCATAAATCCGAAAACCCTTTTTCAAGGTATAAAATCAACCAACAAACAACCATTTCTCAAGCCTCCGAACTACGGAGCTCTGATTCTTCACTTCTTTTAAGTGAGGATACGTAGGCACAAGGGCCACAATCCTTGGCGAGCACTCTAATAAAAGACCAACCCCTATTTTCTTTTAAGCAAGCAAACTCTTAGATTAAAACACACATTCTAGCTAGACAACCTAGAAGGCTCCCATCAAGTACGACGGATGTAAGGGGTGCTGATACCTTCCCCTCGCATAACCGACTCCCAAACCCTAAAACTTGGTTGCGATGACCATGTTCTTTTCCTAAAGGTTTTATCTTATTTTCCTTTCCCTCCTTGGGATAAATAAAATACGGTGGCGACTCTGTGTCATTTTTCGCGTAGCGACAAGCTGCAGGAAACAAAATGCCTTAGTCGAGAGTTCTTTTCAGATACCTTAGTATCCTCTTTGTCGTTGCTAGGTGTGATACCTTTGACTTCTCCATTAATCTACTTACCATACGCACATTATATGCTAAGTCGGGCCTTATATGACAAAGGTATTGAAGTGACCCAATAAGTCTTCTGTATGGGGTTGGGTCGACATCATCTTCATTTGAATCCTTCGGCAGTTGTAATCTGGTCTTAGTTGGAGTCGAAGTTAGGTTGCAATCTTGCATCTCAAATATCTTGAGTATTTCGTCTACATATCTTCTTTGGTGCATCATCAAACCTCTACCACTTTTGAAAAATCTGATGCCAAGGAAATATGAGAGATTTCTCAAGTCTGACATTTCAAACTCCTCCCTATGGTCATGTTTCCTTCTTGCAACTTTCTGTTATCAACAGGTCATCACATAGAGACATAATATAATCAATTCACTATTGCTTCTCCTTATACATACTCTATGCTCAGTTGTGCACTTCACAAATTTCTTCTCCCTTATAAAGTTGTCTATCTTCTTATTCTAAGCTCTTGGAGCTTGCTTAAGTCCATCCAGGAATTTTTGTACCCTGTACACCTTTCTTTCTTCACCTTGTTTCACAAACATAGCTGGTTGTGCAACATAAATTTCTTCGTCTAAGGGGCCATTAAGGAATTCACATTTCACATTCATCTGACATGTGTGCCAATTATTCATGTTTGCTAGACCAATAACCATCATGATTGTTTCGATCCTAGCAACAAGTGCAAAAACTTTGTCGAAGTTGATTCCTTACTTATGTAGAAATCCTTTGCCATAAGTCTTGCCTTGTGTCGAGTTACTTCTCCTTTAGGATTCACCTTCATTTTGTAAACCCATTTCACATTAATTTCCTTCTTTTTTTTGAGGAAATTTGACAAGTTACCAAGTGTTGTTGACTTCAATAGACTCTAGTTCCTCATTCATCGCTTTCACCCACTTTGAATCTTTCAATGCCTCAGTTGCATTGACTGGTTCGACATCTGCCTAGAAAGCATAGTGTACTAGCTTACCTTCTTCGTCGATCACATCATCTGATGTAATCACACATTCTTGTAACCTTGCAGGCACGTGTCTTATTCGTCGATGTGTGCTTGGGCCTGCTTCACCTCTGACATCTTCTTGTTGAACTTCTCTTTTAACTTCACTAGCTAGTTCTTCACATAGGATTCTCACTGAATCCTTCTTAACATTCTCATTCCAATCCCATTCCTTAAGCTCATCTATGATCACGCCTCTGCTTATCACTACTTGATTATTCACTGGGTCGAATAACTTGTATCCTCCAGTCAAATGATATCCTATCAGGATCATTTGACTTAACTTGTCATCAAGCTTTCTTCTCAACCAATCTGGAACATGTCTATGTGTTATAGATCCAAACACCTTCAAATGACTTAGATTACGCTTGACACCAGACCGACATTCTTCTGGTGTAATTCCTTTTAGCTTCTTCATCGAACATCTATTCAAGATATATGTTGTTGTCGACAGAACTTCTCCCCATAATTCTTTGGGTAGATGCTTGCCTTTCAACACACTTCTCACCATGTCCATGATGGTTATATTCTTCCTTTCTACAATTCCATTCTGATGTGAATTGTAGGGTGGAACCTGTAACACCCCACTTCCCAAATTAAATAAAATATAAACATTATAAATAAACATCAGAGTTTTCCCCAAAATAGTGGGATATCACATCACCAAATTTTTATAAAAATACTTTATTAATTATTCTCAAAAATAATACAGCGGAAAACATTATTCCAACATTCTCGGCCATCCGCCAAATTTCGTAAAATCTTTATTATTATAATTCACAAAAAAAAGTGATACGTCACAGGATTACAACAAGTTTGACATAAAACAATTAAAACACCCATATCCCGTGTTACGTATCAGAGCATCCTAGACTCGACTGGCACACCACCATCCAAGCTATCTAAGTACCTGGATTATCTGTACTTCCGGAGAAGCACAGACACAACAACAACCAAGGGGTGAGAAAACATGATCAAAAATATATTGGTAATGTAATACATGTAAACAAGGTAGTAAAACACACCAACACACCAATATTCACCCCAACAACTCCATATAACGAACCTACTGTTCAAATTACAATATAACATATTATAATGCAAATATGCAACTCAACACCATGCATGCGGTACCGACTCATTGGTTCATTCAATCGAACCTGGATAGATCACTTACGCTCCTCCTGAGACATGATCTATCCCCCACCATTCTCCACCAAGGAGTACGGATGAATCACTTACGCTCCTCCTGAGACATGATTCATCCCACCAAAACACCATGATATGCACACACCAATGCATAACTATCATATTTAGGCACACTAAGTGCACACGATCCTCCTGATCATATCATCATACATCAATGCATATATGTGTAGATATATTACACCAACACCATATAAATCAATCAGATAGTAAATAAATTCATACTATAACACCATATATAACCACATCCCAACACCCGGGAACACACGATCCTACTGATCACTACATACATATACGTTAACCAATTGTTCACCAACAATATCAAGGAAAACGAGTACCATCACCAAGTAAACAAGTTCATACTTTATCACCAAGATATAAACACGTCCCACCACTCGGGAATACACGATCCTACTGATCACTACACCATGCTCCGCAGGATTCATACACCAACTAATTATCCATTTAAATAATTAGTAACGGAAATCACATACTATCACCGAGTACTCACTCTATAACACTCAATCATCTCCCCTATAATCAACAAAGTCCAAGGGCACTACACTCTTAGCGCACACAGTATAACAGCATAGAAAAACCCCATTCTGCTACGCTCGCTACACCCTCGCTAGGCGAGCTCCCAGCGAATGCTCGCTACCTGTTCGCTTAGCGAACCTCCTCGCAAAGGCAAACAGAACCTACTAGACTCACTCGCTACCTCACTCGCTAGGCGAGCACCTAGCGAACGCTCGCTGCCTTCTCGCTAAGCGAAGTGCTAGCGAGTTGCCTGCGACTTCTCAAGTTCTCACAGTTCAGAATTCTCACTCTTCTCTGATTCAAGCCTATTCTATAACATCCACTTCCTATACTATCCGTATTACGACCAATGCATATTAGGCTTATCAATCTTCCTATAATTCTACTCCAGATCAACATTACGGCACACTACCGACACTTTAGAGTTACTCTGAACCTTACTCAAACCAAACCAACACCAACAGTCAATCAACAATGGCAACATCAAACATCCGTACATCATCATATACATATTATTCCAAAGTCATCACTTAAACAATCTATCGACACATCAAAAAGGTCACACAGAACTTCCCTAAAACCGTAAACCCAACCTATACGCCAAATTAACCAAAAACAACAATTCACCAACACTCAACATATTTCAATCCATCAACATCAACATAACTCAACAATCAATAGCATGTCAATATAAAACTTCATCAACGATACATTCCTACGGGGTTAAGGAATCCCCACTACCCTATACATGTATATACCATTCCCAATCAAGTTTCTCCCCCCTTACCTTGTTAATCGGTTGATCGATGAAATTCTTCCTGGATTTGGTCTCTTGGCCTCCTCTTTTCTTTCCGTTCTTCGTTCCCTTTTTCCTTCGTTCTTCTCACTTCTCTCGTTCTTTCCCTCTTCCATCTTTCTATCGTGTTATTTTCTCTAATACTTCCCCCATCCCTTCATATTCTATTTTCCTTTTTATTTCCTATCCCAATAATAATAATAACTAATAAAAATAATATAATAATAATAATAATAATAACTAAAAAAAATAACATAATAATAATAATAATAATAATAATAATAATAATAATAATAATAATAATATTATTATTATTATTATCATCACACCAATTTCCCACGATCTATGGTAATCCCTTTTCTCTCTATTCCAACTTTTCTAATATCTCCTTGCTACCCCTTCATATTTCCTTCCTCACGGTTTCTATCATGACTTTTCATATTTCCATTCTAACTTCCCAATAACCCTTCCACCTCTTATTTTACTTATTTCAACCACTAATATTCCTAATAATAATTCTAATATAATAATTATAATAATCATTATAATAATAATAATAATAATAATAATATAATATAATACTATTATAATATTATAGTAATATTCAACATAATAATAATAATAGTAATACACCCAACAATAATTATAATTATAATAATAATAATACTAATGATAATAATAACAATTATATTAATACTAATAATAAAATAATATGAATAATAATAATCTTAATATTAATAATACTAATATAATATTACTAATATTAATAATACTAATCATAATAATACTATTAATAATAATAATAATAATATTATTATTATTATCTCACCAAAATAATAATAATAATAATAATAGTAATAATATTATTATCTCACCAAAATAATAATAATATTAATAATACTAATAAATATAATAATATATAATAATAATACCCCCACCAATATTACTATTATTCATTATATTATCATATTCACACCAAAAATCATAATAATATAATAACTATATTAATAATAATATTATATTCTCCATATTAATAATATTACTACAAATATTAATAATAATCATAAATATAATAATAATAATAATAATAATAATAATAATAATATTAATACCACCACCAATATTACTATTATTTCTTATATTATTATAAACTCACCAAATTACCACCAATGATCTCCCATCTCAGGGACACCCACCAAACATCATCAAATACACCCTACCAAAGGGCACATCAACATATAATATTTAAAATAATAATAAAATGACTAAATAATTAAAATGGGTGTTACAACTCTCCCCCACTTTAATTATTTTCGTCCTCGAAAATTATCTGATGGAAATAATTCCGGATACGCTCCCCGCATCTTTTATTCCAATTCTCAGGTCACACTGCCTTCTGCAGCACCTCCCCATACTACTTTCACCAAAGATATCTCCTCCCTTCGGAGTTGTTCCTCGCTCGCCAAAACGAACTAGCAATGCCTCAACAATCGGAATATTTTTCACTTGTACATCATCCACCTGGTTCAATGTACTTTCTCGACTAAGACACATGAAATATATCATGCCAATTCACAGCGACAACAGAAAAACAGTCTAACATGTTACTCCTCTCATGCCTCCGCTGCGCCACTCTGATACAACTACAGAACACGTGCGAACTTCTGAGATTTCGAAGCTCGACCAACACCAGTCACCGGCGTGACCCTCAAAATACATATTGCCTCGGATCCTCTCGATCTTCTCAGCCATCTCAAGCATAATCTTCAAGTCTGAGTACAACACTCTCACTCGATTTATTTCAACACAGGAGAGTCCTACACTCCCTATTTCACCAAGCCACATATAGTGCCATTCCGACACTAGGATGGTAACCGTTATTATAGGTAACTCAATCAACGATAATTAATCATCCCACGCTCCACCTTGATCCGACACCCAAGCTCTCACCAATTCTCTACAGACTCAATAGTCCTCTCTGACTGACCATCAGTTTGCGGATGATAGGTCGAACTCAGCTTCAACTTAGTACCCGAAGCTTCCTGTAAGCCCCTCCAAAATCTCAATATAAACCTCAAATTTCCATCTGACACAATATTCGTCAGTATCTCATCCAACTTCACCACTTTCTCAATATGCATCTCGTATATCCTCAACACGGAATAGTTAATCCACTCCTAACAATTCAAATTAAAATTATGTCTTTACAAATTCTTTGGAAATCTCAACACCAATTTCGTGAAAATACTACCTGATTTCCACTCTAGAATATTTAACGACTACATCAGACTCAACAGTCTCTGATGTTCACTCTTCGAATTCCGACAATTCTAACTAGTATATTCCACCTCTCCTTATCCATGGTCTCAAAAACAATCTACTCAAGTTCGGTTACTTCTTCATAGCACCGAGATGGATACTCCATCTACCTCAATGTATTTCTTCACGAGTACTCCTACTCCCTTCAACAACATCTGATATACATACTCTATCATAACACCTCGTGGTATTATTTCCACAAACCCGACAATCCACTCTTCGACTCTAATTTATCAATTTCAACTAATTAACTATTCAACCCAGATTTCTGACTTTCTCGATTCTTCTCAAGGATATCACTAGTCAGATCTTAATAATAAAAGCTTAACTCCATAAGAAGTATTCTTACTCACAAAACGCATATTATGAAATTTCTCAATCAGTTCTAACTCTTTTCACCATCATCTTCGGTATATGCAAATATTTCTAACTCACTGCATCATCTACCATGTCCGCTTTACCCGAATGGTAATTCAACTCGAAGTCGTACTCTTTTCGAAGTCCCAATTATTTCCTATGCCTCATATTTGTCTTATTCAAATTAAACAAACACCTTAAACTCTTAAGATCACCAAA
Source organism: Lathyrus sativus (assembly GCA_963859935.3). Classification (NCBI taxonomy): domain Eukaryota; kingdom Viridiplantae; phylum Streptophyta; class Magnoliopsida; order Fabales; family Fabaceae; genus Lathyrus; species Lathyrus sativus. The sequence goes on from OZ012735.1 coordinate 654,317,796, forward strand.
CATCTCCGATCTCAGTCTGAACTTTTGAAGACTCCGACTCCAGTACAATCACAATAGTAACCAACTCTAAATCACTGGTCGGATGATTTCTCTTATACACTTCAAGTTGCCTTTTGCATAATTGAAACTCGCTGAAGTTGTCTTTAGCAAATCCCCTAATTATATCAACAAGCATCACAAACACCACAATTAGTTCTATCGGATTCGGCAGAACTTTCCTTACGGAAGTATATCACCGCTCTTTTTCCAACACTGATAACTCCAGTTCCTTATGCTCAACATAATCCTCTATACGCTTCAAATACCTTAAAATATCATTTATTAACACAACCATTGCCTTATATAAATAATTAAAGAAGATCCCATGCCAAGTGGACAAACAAGTTGTGAGTTATAGCGGGAACACATACCGTACCGCCCGTCCTTACCACAAAATTCAAACACACTTCATCAATAAATAGCTTAAATCTATGTCAATACTTCACCATCTCATAGATAATTTGAATAGCTTTCCAACGCTTCGAACCGCACGTCATTCCGAGTTACGGTTCTCCCGTTACGGCAAAAACACCAGAATAACATTTTCTGCCCAGGACCCCTTCGCCAGGCGAACACCGCAGCGAATATGGACGTTCGCCAGTATGCTCGCCAGGCGAACATGACAGTCCCAAAATCCTCTTTTCGACCGTTACCCGACTTCCGAGTGTCCGATTTCGATTCCGTAAAAAGCTGCGATCTCGGAATTTAACGTACAACAACAATTTTATACTTAGGAAGCCATCCAACACATTTTAAATCTATGAATAATTTAAAACTCAATTACTTCCAATCTCAACAGCAGATCTTTGAGCCTCATAATACGATAGAACTTTTGACCTTCGTCCCATCCACCACAAGAACTCTACTCGAGATCACATGACCAAGGGACTCACATTCCTCGATCAATTGTTCCATCAAATCATTAACTCTTGGAATCGAACACCTATCCTTGATAGTCACCCTGTTCACTTATCTATAGTTCACCCAAAGCTTCACAAAACCTTCTATCTGTCTAACCAACAAAATTGGTGCACATTACGGTAGCACACTCAAACAAAAGAACCTCTCTCCTAGAAGGTCTTCAAGTTGACTCTTCAACTTCTCCAATCCCAACGAAAACACACCATATGGAGTCACTAATATCGGACTCGTTCCAACAACAAAGTCAACGTGTGAGCTTTACTTCACACTCCGATAGTAAATCACCTACCTCATCCGGAAACCTCCGGCAATCGCAATTAATTGACAAATCCCAATTTTTCTCACTTTCCTTCTCATTCCAAGTTTCAGTCAAAATAGACACTTCAACACCGTCTTACGCCAAATTCCTCAAAATAATCCCTTAAGCACTTAGCTTAACTCAAGACTATACACTGCTCACGCCACCCAAGCTTGCAAGATACGTCAATCCCATCCAACACAATCCCGTCCACTATTAACAAGAGATTAAGGGTGATCAGTTCCTCAATTTGTTAATAGACAGCCGAAATCATGATGGGGTACAAACCATCTTTACCAAACTATAATATCACTCCTCAACACACTAAGCCACCACACTGTAGCTTTTCGGAGAAATACAACTTCTCCCCCACTGGAATCATTCCACTTCTACCAATGAAGTTAACCAACAACATGTACCGACAGTGTTTTTACACACATGTCGCATACCAGAAAACAATAACACTAGACAACATTGGCCGGACGGACCGACCTGCTCTGATACCAATTGTAACACCCCACTTCCCAAATTAAATAAAATATAAACATTATAAATAAACATCAGAGTTTTCCCCAAAATAGTGGGATATCACATCACCAAATTTTTATAAAAATACTTTATTAATTATTCTCAAAAATAATACAGCGGAAAACATTATTCCAACATTCTCGGCCATCCGCCAAATTTCGTAAAATCTTTATTATTATAATTCACAAAAAAAAGTGATACGTCACAGGATTACAACAAGTTTGACATAAAACAATTAAAACACCCATATCCCGTGTTACGTATCAGAGCATCCTAGACTCGACTGGCACACCACCATCCAAGCTATCTAAGTACCTGGATTATCTGTACTTTCGGAGAAGCACAGACACAACAACAACCAAGGGGTGAGAAAACATGATCAAAAATATATTGGTAATGTAATACATGTAAACAAGGTAGTAAAACACACCAACACACCAATATTCACCCCAACAACTCCATATAACGAACCTACTGTTCAAATTACAATATAACATATTATAATGCAAATATGCAACTCAACACCATGCATGCGGTACCGACTCATTGGTTCATTCAATCGAACCTGGATAGATCACTTACGCTCCTCCTGAGACATGATCTATCCCCCACCATTCTCCACCAAGGAGTACGGATGAATCACTTACGCTCCTCCTGAGACATGATTCATCCCACCAAAACACCATGATATGCACACACCAATGCATAACTATCATATTTAGGCACACTAAGTGCACACGATCCTCCTGATCATATCATCATACATCAATGCATATATGTGTAGATATATTACACCAACACCATATAAATCAATCAGATAGTAAATAAATTCATACTATAACACCATATATAACCACATCCCAACACCCGGGAACACACGATCCTACTGATCACTACATACATATACGTTAACCAATTGTTCACCAACAATATCAAGGAAAACGAGTACCATCACCAAGTAAACAAGTTCATACTTTATCACCAAGATATAAACACGTCCCACCACTCGGGAATACACGATCCTACTGATCACTACACCATGCTCCGCATGATTCATACACCAACTAATTATCCATTTAAATAATTAGTAACGGAAATCACATACTATCACCGAGTACTCACTCTATAACACTCAATCATCTCCCCTATAATCAACAAAGTCCAAGGGCACTACACTCTTAGCGCACACAGTATAACAGCATAGAAAAACCCCATTCTGCTACGCTCGCTACACCCTCGCTAGGCGAGCTCCCAGCGAATGCTCGCTACCTGTTCTCTTAGCGAACCTCCTCGCAAAGGCAAACAGAACCTACTAGACTCACTCGCTACCTCACTCGCTAGGCGAGCACCTAGCGAACGCTCGCTGCCTTCTCGCTAAGCGAAGTGCTAGCGAGTTGCCTGCGACTTCTCAAGTTCTCACAGTTCAGAATTCTCACTCTTCTCTGATTCAAGCCTATTCTATAACATCCACTTCCTATACTATCCGTATTACGACCAATGCATATTAGGCTTATCAATCTTCCTATAATTCTACTCCAGATCAACATTACGGCACACTACCGACACTTTAGAGTTACTCTGAACCTTACTCAAACCAAACCAACACCAACAGTCAATCAACAATGGCAACATCAAACATCCGTACATCATCATATACATATTATTCCAAAGTCATCACTTAAACAATCTATCGACACATCAAAAAGGTCACACAGAACTTCCCTAAAACCGTAAACCCAACCTATACGCCAAATTAACCAAAAACAACAATTCACCAACACTCAACATATTTCAATCCATCAACATCAACATAACTCAACAATCAATAGCATGTCAATATAAAACTTCATCAACGATACATTCCTACGGGGTTAAGGAATCCCCACTACCCTATACATGTATATACCATTCCCAATCAAGTTTCTCCCCCCTTACCTTGTTAATCGGTTGATCGATGAAATTCTTCCTGGATTTGGTCTCTTGGCCTCCTCTTTTCTTTCCGTTCTTCGTTCCCTTTTTCCTTCGTTCTTCTCACTTCTCTCGTTCTTTCCCTCTTCCATCTTTCTATCGTGTTATTTTCTCTAATACTTCCCCCATCCCTTCATATTCTATTTTCCTTTTTATTTCCTATCCCAATAATAATAATAACTAATAAAAATAATATAATAATAATAATAATAATAACTAAAAAAAATAACATAATAATAATAATAATAATAATAATAATAATAATAATAATATTATTATTATTATTATTATCATCACACCAATTTCCCACGATCTATGGTAATCCCTTTTCTCTCTATTCCAACTTTTCTAATATCTCCTTGCTACCCCTTCATATTTCCTTCCTCACGGTTTCTATCATGACTTTTCATATTTCCATTCTAACTTCCCAATAACCCTTCCACCTCTTATTTTACTTATTTCAACCACTAATATTCCTAATAATAATTCTAATATAATAATTATAATAATCATTATAATAATAATAATAATAATAATAATAATAATATAATATAATACTATTATAATATTATAGTAATATTCAACATAATAATAATAATAGTAATACACCCAACAATAATTATAATTATAATAATAATAATACTAATGATAATAATAACAATTATATTAATACTAATAATAAAATAATATGAATAATAATAATCTTAATATTAATAATACTAATATAATATTACTAATATTAATAATACTAATCATAATAATACTATTAATAATAATAATAATATTATTATTATTATTATCTCACCAAAATAATAATAATAATAATAATAGTAATAATATTATTATCTCACCAAAATAATAATAATATTAATAATACTAATAAATATAATAATATATAATAATAATACCCCCACCAATATTACTATTATTCATTATATTATCATATTCACACCAAAAATCATAATAATATAATAACTATATTAATAATAATATTATATTCTCCATATTAATAATATTACTACAAATATTAATAATAATCATAAATATAATAATAATAATAATAATAATAATAATAATAATAATAATAATATTAATACCACCACCAATATTACTATTATTTCTTATATTATTATAAACTCACCAAATTACCACCAATGATCTCCCATCTCAGGGACACCCACCAAACATCATCAAATACACCCTACCAAAGGGCACATCAACATATAATATTTAAAATAATAATAAAATGACTAAATAATTAAAATGGGTGTTACAGAACCGCCTCATGCACAATCCGTTCTTTCTCACATAATGCATCGAAATCTTTCGACACATACTCTCCACCACCATCAGTCCTCAGAATCTTTTGCTTTCGACCACTTTGTCTTTCAACCATAGATTTAAATTTGGAAAATACCTCAAGATTAACCTACCACCTGCATCGAGAACTCTCATCATCTTGTCTGTGATGACCAGCTTCCCTATGTTGAGCAAATTACTCTTCATGCCTGGTATGTAAAACACATTAGAAATTACTGACCTCTTGCCATCTTTCCTCATAATCAGAACATCATTAATACCTTCAGCTACTATAGTATTGTCATTTTCAAATTTCACCATGTTCTTCATCGAAGGCTTTATGTTGACAAACCAATCTTTCCTACCAGTCATGTGTCATGAGCATCTTGATTCCAAGTACCATTGCACTTGGAATCTTTCTTCATCTCTTTTTGTGACCAACAAATGTGAGGGCAAAGCCTCATATACTAGATATGAGTGTTTCGATGATGTCAAAACTTAGTCATATGGAAGAATAGATGTTTGGTGTTATCACCATGTTGCATGAGCATACCTTATTTCTCATGATTTGTTTGCTTGCATAAAATCTCTCGAGTATTGCATATAGTTATCAAAATATGCGTCATACGAATTAAACTTCATTGGCCTTTCATAGGTATCATCTAAGAGAATTAAAAATATGAATTTAGGCATTTTCTGAATTTTCAGGTCTTTGAGTTGACCAAAACTCTGCTCCGGTCGACTCATGATATGTGTCTTAAAAATGCACTTTCCTCGGGTTAGGTATGGTCGACCTACCAGTCGACGCATATTGTAGGTATTTCCATTTGTCTAAAAATTCAGGCTATGCATCAACGCATGCCTTGTTCCGGTCGATGCATGGCTGTGTGTTTTGCACAATATATTTCCTCGGGTTAGCTCAGGTCGACCCTGCACTCTGCATGGGTCGACCGCTCGCTGTTTTATGCAAATTTTCTGATTTGTCTATTTTTTTGAAAAGTGGTTTTATCAGTTATAACAGTTTTGTCTGGTATAAATATTCAGTTGCTTTTTTCACTTTATATACATTGAATCATTCAGAAAAACAAGAAAAGTGAAAGAGGTGTCAATTCAAGTTCTCATCATCTTCATCTTCTACATTTCACACCACAGCAATCACACACAATAATCTTTGTTGTGCATTATGCATTGTTAGAGGTGATAACGTTCGAAGTCGCTGATTGGGTAATCTGGTTCGGGTTGAGGAATTGACAGGTTTTTCTTGAATAAAACCTATAGGGTTTTGTCCTCCAAGATTCTTTGAATTTGAGGGTTTTTACACAATTCTTCTCAACATATATTCAGCCGAGTGAAGGTGATCGAGGAGCGGTGGGTTCCTTCGATCTAGTAACGGTAAGCAGAGGATTGTGAAGGAAAGTTTCGGGTTCGACATGCGATTGATTGAAATCAGTCGGGATGGATTTGAAGACAGAAGGTTGTTCAAACATAGAGCTGTAATCGGAGGTTTATTCACGAGTTGTCGAAGGACTTGATTCAACTCAAATCAAGGGGCAAGAGGAGATAACATCTACAACAACAAGGGTGTTTGTTTGTTTTATTGCTTTCAATTCTTGTATATACGATTCTACAAAAGGTTAAATTTATATTATAAGGTCTCAATTCTATTGTTAGAATTGAGGGTAGACGTACCCCGGAGCGAGGACAACGAGGGAAGTGCCTCAACAAATCCTTGTGCCTTTTGCCTTACGTTTTTACATTGCTTAATATTTGTGTGGTTTTAGTGCAAATAATTATATCAAATCTAGGACTGTTTTGAGTAAGTGTTAAACTGATTTTGACTCTAGTACAATCGTTGATTATACAAGGAAACTAGAGCAAATTACTCAAAGCAGAACTCACTTGTAGTGCTCCGCACGCCGAGTGTTTGATAAATTGTCTGAACCAAAAGCCTTGTGTGTTGTCCATTTATTGTGGTAATATTTTAAGGCATTGGAACTAGTCATACCACATAGTAAGATAAATCAAATTGATAGTGTGACTAGCATAGTGATTCTCATTACTCGTTATCTGATTCCATCGGCTAAAACGCATTTCCGGTTTTCTAGTAATCGTTCGTTATAGACGGTATTTTTCCACGGCCGCTTCCGCAAATCAAACAAATTTTTAAAAACCAATTTTATTGGTAGCGCCGAATCTTTATAAGCAAGGGATCTATTCAATCCCCCCTTCTAGATCCGCGCCATTGTCTAACAAGTGGTATCAGGAGCACCCGTTCACTCCGTGCTTCAAGTATAACTTAGTAGAAAATGGCTAACGAACCTAAAGGGGCCTATAATAGAGCTCTTGTTTTTAATGGAGAAAATTATAGTTACCGGAAAGACTTTATATAGGTGCACATTAATTCCATTGATAGGAAGGTGTGGAATGTTATTCTTAACGGTCCAATTGAAATAACTATGACCGATGAGAATAGCATGATTGTGCCTAAGCCTGAAGCACAATGGACTGATGATGACGAGAAAAAATATAATTACGATTGGAATGTCAAAAATATTTTGATCTCCTCATTAGGAGTTGATGAATAGTATAGGGTTTCTCACTATTTAACGGCAAAAGCTATGTGGGACTCATTGCAAGTTTCCCATGAGGGAACCAATGATGTCAAGCTAGCGAGAATCAATACGTTAACGTGAGAGTTCTATTTCTTTCACATGGAGCAAGGGAAAACCATTGCGGACATGTAAAAGAGATTCACTCATCTCATCAATAGATTATACTCACTAGGTAGGCTAGTTGCCAATGATGTTGCTACTAACAAAATTTTGAGATGTATTAACAGGGAATGGCTACCGAAGGTAACTGCCATCAAAGAAGCCAACGATCTCACAATTTTGGATCTCACAACATTGTTTGGAAAGCTACAAGAGCATGATCAAGTGCTTCTAAGCCTAGAGCAATATGAAAAGAAGGAGAAAACGAAAAATGTTGAAAAGAAGTTTATTAATCTCAAGACTTCTTCCTCAAAGTCCCAAACTAAAGAGCATAGTGATTACACTTCGAGTGATGACGAAAATGATGAAAGAGTGAGGATATGGGGCTATTTATAAAGCGTTACAACTGCTATGTCAAAAAGAACGGTATCCAACACTCCGAGAAAAATCTTGTCAACTTCCAGAAACAATCAAGATACTCTAGACATGGCGACATTAAAGGAAATAAGACAAAAGGGTGGTCTTATACTTGCGGAAAGACCGGACACTACAAACCGGATTGTCCCTTGACTAAAAAGGGCAAAGAAAAAGAAACAAGTAGATCACATAAGAAGCAACCTAAGCCAAGGAGAGCGTATATAGCTTGGGAAAGCGATAACGAATCCTCCGAGGATGAAAGCTCAAGTGATGAAGACGAATCCATCAATCTCTGTCTTTTTGCCTATCAAAAAAACAAAAAGAAAAAGGTACGACATGCCAAGTATGAAAATTCCTCTAAAATGTCTCATTTTGAATTGTAAACTGCTTTTAATACTTTGCATTGTGAAGCAAAAGAAGCCTTTAAAAGGCTTGCCTCAAATAACCAAATCTTTCCTCACCTTGAGCAAAAGATTCATGATCCCGAAAAGAAACTAGAGGCATTAAAATCTTCCATAGTGGAAAGTACAAAAGTAGGTTGTGAGGATCTAAGAAAAAGAGTTGTTAACTTTGAGTGTGATACTTGTTACATTTGGCAAAATGAAGTTAGAAACCTAAATGCCAAACTTAACAAGGCTCTAGAGCCTAAAATTACTTTTGCCATTGATAAATCATATTTTATAAATAGTATGGTTAATCCATATAAAAAATACACATATGTTTTAAGAGATCATGATAGCAAAAGTAATTCAAAAGTTAACTTTTCTTGTTTGTATTGTTGCAAGAAAGGCCACACCATTGCTAAATGTTGTTTTAGGAGATTTTTGGTTCCTAAAGGTGTTTATCAATGGTTGCCTAAATGCAACCATTTTTTCACTCACAACTTAGGACCCAATAAGCCATTGGGTACCTACACTTGTTAATTATTTTTCATAGGTACAACGTCTAGAGATCACCGAGAGAAGATGGACTCTCAATAGTGGCTGCTCAAGACACATGACAAGAGACATATCTCTCTTCATTGACTTCGTGGAAAAGAAGAAGGGATATGTAACCTATGGAGACAACAACTGTGGTGCAATACTTGGAAAAGGTAGTATAGGTAATCCTTCTTCCACTACTATCTCTGATGTATTGCTTGTCGAGGGCCTTAAACATAATCTCATTAGTATTAGCCAATTGTGCAACAAAGGGTACAAAGTGTCGTTTTCAAAAGATTGTTGCCAAATTGCGCATAATGATAAAATGAAGGATATGTTTAATGGTCTAAGAGTAAACAATGTCTATATGCTAAATTTGGATGAAGTATCTTTGACAAGTGATAAATGTCTCATGACAATGAGTGAGGACTCATGGTTATGGCCTAGACGTTTAGCACATGTCAATTTTGACTTGCTAAACAAGGTAGTTTCAAAAGATCTAGTCATAGGTCTACCCAAAATTAAGTTCACCAAGGATCACCTATGTGATGCTTGCCAAATGGGAAAGCAAACGAGGATCACTTTTAAATCTAAAAATATCGTTTCAACTACGAGACCTCTTGAGCTTCTACATATGGATTTATTTGGGCCATCTAGAATTAAAAGCCTAGGTGGTAACTATTACGGTTTTGGAATAGTTGATGACTTTTCTAGATTTTGTTAGACTATCTTCTTGGCTAGCAAGAGCGATACATTCGCAGCCTTTGAAAAATTTGCTAAGCTTTCTCAAAATAAATTAAACACAAACATCATATCAATTAGGAGTGATCATGGAGGTGAGTTTGAGAACTATTTGTTCGAGGAATATTGCGGTAAACACGGAATTGATCACAACTTCTTCGCTCCATGTACCCCTCAACAAAACGGGGTTGTGGAGTGCAAAAATCGTATTTTGGAAGAGTTAGGGAGAACCATGATCAATGAAAGTGCATTACCTAAGTATTTCTGGGCTGACGCCATAAGTACGACATGTTATATATTGAATAGGGTGCTTATTCGCCCTATTCTAAACAAAACACTGTATGCTTTTAAAAGGGCGTAATCCAAATGTGTCTCACCTACATGTCTTCGGTTGTAAGTGTTTCATGTTGAAAAATGGAAAAGAAAGCTTAGGTAAGTTTGATTCCAAGGCCGACAAAGATATCTTCCTCGGATACTCTCAGTCAAGTAAGGCCTATAGAATATACAATAAGATATTACTTACTGTCGAAGAGTTCGTACACGTTACATTTGATGAAACTTATCTGAGAAATGTCAGAAAAGGTAGTTTTGTTCATGGTGCAGGTGTATCTTCGGAATACATACTCAAAAGTGCTGAGTTGGGACTTGATCAACCCAACCTAGCCAAGATTGAGGAGGAAAAAGATGACCGACATGAAGAAACTGAGGTAGTTCATCCATCTGAAAAAGATGATCTTTCTCCATCTTGGAAGTCTTCTAAAGACCATCCTATTGACAATATCCTCAGTGATATATCTAAGGGGGTGACAACTCGGTCTAAGATAAGTAATTTCTATTATCATTTTGCTTGCGTTTCTCAAATAGAACCTAAAAACCCAAAAGAAGCCTTACTCGATGAACATTGGTTCTTATCTATGTAAGAGGAACTAAATCAGTTAAAGAGAAATGAGGTTTGAGACCTTGTCCCCCCCCTCCACGAGGTCATCGAGTAATCGGCACCCGATGGGTGTTTAAGAACTAACTGGACAAAAACGGGGTAATAACTCGAAACAAGGTGCGCTTAGTCGCACAAGGGTATAACCAAGAGGAAGGCATCGACTATAAGGAGACTTATGCGCTAGTTGCCCAACTCAAGGATATACGCCTTTTACTTGCCTTCGCTTGTGCGAAAAATTTTAAGCTATTTCAAGTAGATGTAAAAAGTGCATTTCTTAACGGCTATATTAATGAACAAGTTTATGTTGCTCAACCTCCGGGTTTTGAATCTCATGAATATCCTGATCACGTATACAAGTTAAAACGCGTCTTGTATGGACTCAAGCAAGCCGCTCGGGCTTGGTATGAACGTCTAAGCAAGTTTCTACTTGATCAAGGGTATTCAAGAGGCAAAGTCGACACAACCCTCTTCATTAAGTGTCAAGGAAAACACTTAATTTTAGTGCAAATTTATGTTGACGATATTATATTTGGATCAACTAACATGAATCTCGTAAGAGATTTTTCTAACCTAATGCAGGGAGAATTCGAGATGAGTATGATGGGGGAGCTCACATATTTTCTCGGATTACAAATCAAGCAGCTTGAAGAAGGAACTTTTGTGAGCCAGACGAAATATTGTCTTGAGCTTCTCAAGCGGTTTGACATGGAAAATTCCAAAGCCATTGACACACTAATGCCAACATGTGCAAATATCAGTCGAGATGAAAGTGGTAAGGATGTATAGGTAAAACGATATCGAGGTATGATCGGCTCTTCTTTATCTTACAGCCTCTAGACCTGATATTATGCTTAGTGTTTGTATGTGCGCTAGATATCAATCCTCTCCTAAAGAATCACATCTAAAAGTTGTTAAACGCATACTTAGATACCTTTCTGGTACTCTAAAGTATGAGTTATGGTATTCTAAAGGAAACGACTGTTCCTTGGTTGGCTTCTCCGATTCCTATTTTGTCGGGTGCAAATCGGATAGGAAAAGTACGAGTGGTACTTGTCACTTATTTTCAAACTCTTTAGTAAGTTGGCATAGCAAAAAGCAGGTATCTGTTGCTTTGTCAACCGCCAAAGCGGAATACGTTGCCGTTGGTAGTTGTTGCGCTCAAGTCTTATGGCTTAAGCAATAATTGCTCAATTTTAATCTCAAACTTGAGCGTATTCTGATCTTGTGTAACAATACGAGTGCCATCAATCTTACCAAGAATCTCGTGTTGCATTCACGCACTAAACATATCGAAATTCGACACAATTTCCTTAGGGGTCATGTGGAGAAAGGAGATGTAGTTTTTGAACATGTTGATACTAAAAATCAACTAGCTGATATTTTCACAAAACCTCTCGCTACTGAGCCTTTCTTTCATATCCGACGGGAACTAGGTATTCTCGATATTTCGGATCGTATTTATTCAAATTTCTTGCACATCATATATATCTATGTCTATATGTACTTTGATAATCGGATATCTAACAATTGAAGATGTTGAAAGTATACGTGTGTGTTCATCTAGCTATATTTGGAATTGAGGTAATATCTTTCCTCAACTAACTCTCTCTCTTGATACTCGTATTCACAAAATGCATCAAATTATGTGTTACATTTTTCATATATGTCGTATTATATGTATGTTACCTCTGTGAATGCTTAAAATATGGTTTGGTTGTATATCTATGTCTTTATGTATGCCCATATGATTAAAAATGTGAAAATTTGCTAGTTTTACCTGCATGAGTCGACCTAAACAAGATCCGGTCGACTCACAAATATGTCTTCTAAATTGAAATTGAGAAGGGTATGCTCAGGTCGACCTACCGTTCGATGCATACCTTTTTTTTTTGAACGTGTGCTTTTAATCACAGTATGCGTCGACACATAGACAAGAGCGGTCGACACATCGCGCAATTTCTTTCAAAAAACATTTTTCAAAATCGTTCTGAAAGAGCCGAGGCTCAACTACCTCCTCTGTATCCGTCTCATGGGATAGGCCATCATTTCAGGGGGAGAAGATCCTGAAGGCTATGCATTATGCATAATTGCATTTCATCATTTTTTTTTATGTTGTTATGAATCTTTCATTCTGTATTAAGTACATTTCTAATGTGTTAATGTCTTGCATCATGAACTTATATGCCATTACTTATTTGTAGTTTCTAGCAACAATTAATATTTTATGTCTGCGTATGGTGCTATTTATCTCTTTGTTCTTTGATCATTAACTTCGTCATGTGTGGATGATTGTTAATGCTTATCCTGTTGTGCGTGTTTTAATATGAGCATCTGTTATTTTTTTTATCACTTCTTGACAAGAGTTTATTTCTTTTTTATGTTGTCAAAGGGGGAGAAAGTGTCAAGCTGTTTAGTAGAACCATAAAGATCAAAAGTGAAGACGTCGCGTTTAACGCAAATGAGTAAGTAAGAATGATGGCACCAAGCAAGGGGGAGAATAATGTCGCATATCATACAGACAGGTTCCACGTGTTTTGCCATCATCAAAAGGCGGAGTATATGAGGGTAAAGCCTCATATACTAGATATGTGTGTTTCGATGATGTCAAAACTTAGCCGCATGAAAGAATAGATGTTTGGCGTTATCACCATGTTGCATGAACATACCTTAATTCTCATGATTTATTTGCTTGCATAAAATCTCTCGAGTATTGCATATAGAGTTGTCAAAATATGCGTCATACGAATTAAACTTCATTGGTCTATCATAGGTATCATCTAAGAGAATCAAAAATATGAATTTAGGCATTTTTTTAATGTTCAGGTCTTTGAGTCGACCAAAACTCTGCTCTGGTCGACTCATAATATGTGTCTTAAAAATGCATTTTCCTCGGGTTAGGTATGGTCGACGTACCGGTCGACGCATACTGTTGGTATTTCCATTTGTCTAAAAATTCAGGCTATGCGTCGACGCATGCCTTGTTTCGGTCGACGCATGGCTTTGTGTTTTGCACAATATGTTTCCTCGGGTTAGCTCAGGTCGACCCTGCACTCTGCATGGGTCGACCGCTCGTTGTTTTATGCATATTTTCTGATTTGTCTATTATTTTTGAAAAATGGTTTTATCAGTTATAACAGTTTTGTTTGGTATAAATATTCAGTTGCATTTTTCACTTCATATACATTGAATCATTCAGAAAAACAAGAAAAGTGAAAGAGGTGTCAATTCAAGTTCTCATCATCTTTATCTTCTACATTTCATACCACAACAATCACACACAATAATCTTTGTTGTGCATTATGCATTGTTAGAGGTGGTAACGTTCGAAGTCGCTGATTGGGTAATCCGGTTCGGGTTGAGGAATTGACAGGTTTATCTTGAATAAAACCTCTAGGGTTTTGTCCTCCAAGATTCTTTGAATTTTAGGGTTTTTGCACGATTCTTCTCAACACATATTCAGCCAAGTGAAGGTGATTGAGGAGTTGTGGGTTTCGTCGATCTAGTAACGGTAAGAGGAGGATTGTGAAGGAGAGTTTCAGGTTCGACATGCGAGTGATTGAAATCAGTCGGGCTGAGTTTGAAGATGGAAGGTTGTTCAAACATAGAGCTGTAATCAGAGGTTTATTCACGAGCTGTCGAAGGACTTGATTCAACTCGAATCAAGGGGCAAGAGGAGATAGCATCTACAACAACAAGGGTGTTTGTTTGTTTGATTGCTTTCAATTCTTGTATATACGATTCTACAACAGGTTAAATTTATATTATAAGGTCTCAACTCTATTGTTAGAATTGAGGGTAGACGTACCCCGAACCGAGGACGACAGGGGAACTGCCTCAACAAATCCTTTTGCCTTTTGCCTTACGTTTTTACATTGTTTAATATTTGTGTGGTTTTAGTGCAAACAATTATATCAAATCTAGGACTGTTTTGAGTAAGTTCTAAATTGATTTTGACTCTAGTACAATCTTTGATTGTACAAGGAAACTAGAGCAAATTACTCAAAGCGGAGCTCACTTGTAGTGCTCCGCACGCCAAGTGTTTGATAAATTGTCTGAACCAAAAGCCTTGTGTGTTGTCCATTTATTGTGGTAATATTTTAAGACATTGGAACTAGTCATACCACATAGTGAGCTAAATAAAATTGATAGTGTGACTAGCGTAGTGATTCTCATTACTCGTTATCCGATTCCATCAGCTAAAACGCATATCCGGTTTTCTAGTAACCGTTTGTTATAGAGGGTATTTTTCCACGAACGCTTCCATAAATCAAACAAATTTTTAAAAACCAATTTTATTGGTAGCGCCGACTCTTTATAAGCAAGGGATCTATTCAACCCCCCCCCCCCCTTCTAGATCCGTGCCATCGTCTAACAACAACAACATTTCTTCTTCTTCATGTTTCGCCAGCTTTGCATCAATTTCTTGATTCTTCTTCTTTTCTCGACACTCACTAAAATAGTGACCATACTTCTGATAATTGAAATACTAAATGTGACTTTTATCAGGCTTTCGACTACCACCTCTTCCTCTACCTACGACACCACCTCTTAGGTTGCCTTGGTTCTAGGGTTTTCTCTGATTCGACAAGTTTCCTTCCTGCGGATTTCTACCAGTCGAATTGTTGTAGCTTCCTCTAACTTTGTTGTCATTCCAGCTTCCTTTGTCTTTCTTTTCTTTTTCTGACTACACCTACAAAGCCATACCACTCTTCAACTTTCCTGTAGCTCTTCCAGCCATCCTTAGTGTCCCTTGAAGTTATTCCTTCGTCAATACTAATAAGTCTTTCTACTCGTCTATGTCTACTACCATGTGGTCGAACATTAGAGCCAATGACCTCAAGATATTTGCAACAACTAACCTTGATGTCAACACTTCTTCATATACCTTGATTTGATTCACTAGTTTTGTAACTCTAATGAAGAAATCTGTTATACTTTCACTTTCTCTCACCTTCTCTGCTCCTCCAAACAACTTTTCAAGAATCTCCCACGCTTCCTTCGTTGATTTTACATCACTAAACTTTTCAAATTTATCTGGATCAACACATTGATGAATTATAAAGAGAGATTTGTAATATTTCTTCTTCAATTCTTTGTGTGAAGCCTTTTCTTGATCTGTCGCATTCTCTACAAGCGGTTCTACTCCTCCCTTCACAAGATCCCAAAGATCTTGATAACAGAAAACCATTTTAATATGATTGCACTAATTCTCATAATTATCTTTCTTGAGAATCGGAAGGTTTTCTAGAAAGTGTCTGTTAGGATGATTCATAGCCATCACAATATTCCTTTCTTGAATTACAATTGGAGCTCTAGATACCAGATGTTGTTATTCAACCACAACCTATGGAGAATTATATAACACCCTTCTAAACCCCACAGAATAATACGTCAAAAATCAGAGTAAGATAACATGCATGTCAAATAAGGGTGTCACATATAATTCAAACATCACACATACACTTGTCATGCTCGATAAGACTTAAATTAAATTCATCTTTCTCATACACTTTCATTCATAATGAACATAATAAATAGTCTCATAAATAACTCATTCATATCACCACTTAGGCATGAAAGCCAAAACTCCACATAAATCAAATAACGATAGCAAAATAAAATAGAGTACATAAAGTATCTCTCAAAACATGAATCAAAATGTTCCCAGTGTTACATGACCAGAGCATGACTCGAACCAAAATAAATAAGGAAAATAAAGTAAGCAACTCCAACAGCTACCCCCGTACTAGAAGCAACTCTACTCTTCAGTACTTGAGTGATGTCGTATAAAACATCATTCCAACATAAGGGTGAGAATTCATATAATTATCGAAATCATATAATAATATATAATACATAGCATACATGCATAGCATAATTATTTTCACACTTCAAATGCATTATAAACATAGCATCACTCAAGCAACCATACTATTCATAAGTACATACTCACAAATCCATAATTTCACCAATTCATCAAATTCACATATGTCGCGGTGAGAATCGGATATCAAGTTATTAATTAACTTGAATCACAATTAATTCACCACTGGTCTTTAATTTATCCAAGAGAAAGGTAAAATAACGAATAATCCAAAATATGCAATAAATTGCAAAACAAAAGAGAATCTAAAGTTCGGGGGTTGGTTATACCTAGGGAAGGTGCTAGCATCCTAAGTATTTGTAGTACTCTATAGGAACCTCTTGTTTTATTGTTTTATTTGTTAATTGTCTGCTAAAGGGTGAAAAGGTAAAGGGAGATCTAAGGTGTTATTTCTAAGTATGCTCGTCAAGACATCACATCTCGTGCCTACGTATCTTGACGGGAATGGAATCAGAGCATTCATAGTTTCCCTTAATAAGGGTGAGGAACTCTTGACTATGGTCAAGGTTCCAGGGGGGAGAGGTAAGTGTCTATGGTAGAACACCTACATAGAGTTAAGAAACTCTAAACCTAAGGTTAGGTTGAAAGGGAGGTAAGTGTTTTTACTAAGGTTTCTGAAATAGATTAGACATATGATTAAAGTATTTTTGTATTTTTGAGAAAAGAAAGAGATTTTAGTTTTAATAAAAGAAATACTCGATAAAAGATCGAGGTTTGAATTTGTGTGATGGCGATTACAAAAGGCAGTTGACTTACGAGGGAAGTAACTACTTAACATTCGATTAAGGGTTTGAGAAAAAATTAGGTCGATTCCTAGTCCCTAAGGGTGCTCCTAGTAAACAAAACCACAACCAAAGAAAAGGTGTAAGTGTGTACATGAGGTTGATGGCGATGCTAAAAAGCAGTCGACTTACAAGTTAGGGTATGACTTGATATATGAATCAAGAATGTTTTGGGTTTGGTTGATGGCGATCATAGAAATAATCGACTTACAAAGGTGTTTTGAAAAAGGGTTTGATATTGAATCGAGAATTAGTATGAAAATGGTTTGAGCGTGTAAGTGAGAGATGGGTAAAACTAGGGATGTAAACGAATATCTATGGGGACGAATACTATGATATTCGTATTCGCCCTATTAGATAAATATGATATTCATATCCGCCCCATATCCGTGCGGATATCTGTTAAGTGGGTAATCTGCATGTTTTACGGTATCCACGGATATTTACAGATATTCATGGATAATGTGTTTTTTATAAAATTATTTTTTGAAAAAAAATATTTTTAACTTCTTTTAAAGACACAAAAAGTTATTATCACATAACATCCATACAATTCGATCTTAATTTAATAATAAAATTTCATCATATTAATTTTCTTCTTATTCACCAAAATATAATTAGATCCAAACATAATATCCATGTCGCGGTGAGAATTAGATAACAAGCTACTGATTAACTTGAACCACAAATCATTTTTCACCATCGATCTTTAATTTATCCAAGGGACGGGAAAAAGAACGAATAACCCATAAAAATGCAATGTAAAAACAAAGCAAAAGAGAATATAAGGTTTGGGGTTGGTTATACCTAGGGAAGGTGCTAGCATCCTAAGTATATGTAGTACTCTAGAGGAACCTCTTGTTTTATTGTGTTATTTGTTACTTTGTCTGCTAAGGGTGAAAAGGAAAAAGGAGACGTAAGTTGTTATTCCTAAGTATGCCTGCCAAGAAGTTGCATCTTGTGCCTACGTATCCTGACAGGAGTGGAATCAGAGTATTTGTAGTTCCCCTAAAAAGGTTGATAAAAGTTTATTGATTAACTTTAGGAGAAAATATGTAACACCCTTTTCTACCCCACGAATATTATGGCAAAATAATAGAATTTATCAGAGTAAAATTTTAAACACAATAAAAATTACCTCAAAGGGCGTATATTTCTCAATAAATTCAAATCAAGGTCAATGCTCCGTAAGCAACGGGTTTTCTCAAAATTACTCAAAAGTGCTCAAATGGCAGCGGAACTCAGAAAAGCAAAAATCCAAAATTTTCCTTTTACCGCAAAGAAATCAACATAACAAAAACTCAATAAAATAGTTTGACTCAAGGACCCCAACCCGATGTTACACTATCAGAGCAAGACCCTCTAAGTCAACCACAATGGCCAACGACCCAAAAACTTCAAAAGTCCTCGACGACATCCACGGTTAAACTTGGTCATTTGCACGTTACCCACGTGGAGGCAACATTCAAACAGGAAGGGTGAGTAAAACTATTCATAATGATCAATATAGGAATCAATATATAAAACAACGTCATTTTCATATTCAACATCATCATAATCATCAAGGAACATCAAAGGTCACAACATTATAAATTACACCAAATTGTCACATAAATGCAAATGCAACAAGACTCATGCATGTGGTACCAATTGTAATACTCTAAATTTTTCCCACCCTTATATAGCTTCCACCCTGTACATCCACCCACCATCATGCTCAGAAAAGTTCAAAAAAAAAGTGTGTTGGTCCCATTTTCCCAAACCTAGTTTAATTGAAAATGTCCAGTCAGGGGTATGTGCAGTATGGATCGCGGATCATCTTGATTTAACCTCATCTTGGCATATAAGGATACCAGGTCAAGGGTGTGTATAGTAATGCTTAAATATTCTTCTAGTTTGACCTAATCTTGGTCAAACAAGAGTTTGCTTCATGACCAAGAGAAAGATGGGCATAATTCAGGTGATATGAGACTGAGGTTCCAATTAGGGTTTTGAGCCAGGTCAGGACGGTTGTGAATGGATCTAGCTCTAAGGATGTACCAATGCAAGTGCTTCACGGATAAAAGATCATCAAGGACCAGCTTATCTCCAGTCAGGGTGTGGTCTTATGCAGTCCATGTTTCAGATTCTGATTCTCCGATTTTCAAACACATGATTTATATGGGATTCAAATCCTAGAGGCTAAGATTCATAATTTTCCAAGAGGCAATTCACACTTGTTCACATTACGTCCAAGTTCATCCACCTCCGTTTTCATATCCAATTATTCTTTTCAACATCCATTTCGTCATCAGTCATATCCAGTCATAAATCTTTCGTTTAGGTACAAATTTTTCTTTGTTGATTCCATTATTCAAAAAAATAAAAAATGATTTTATTATCCTTTTCACAAAATCCAATCCATCCACTTGCTTATCTATTTGTCATTTGAATACATTCACATAAAAAAAGAAAAAAAAACCATTCCTTTTCTTTTAACCCATTTACTACTTTCAAAAAGCCCATATATTTGTAAATAACCAAGAAACTCATTTCATTCATACAAGTTTAAAGCCCAAGTCTTTTTTTTTTACAATTCATGTTACAATGAGAGTTTGCCAAGAATACACAAGTTGTTATAGGTTTTAGCGCATAATTTGTTTTTTTTTTCTGAACTGAATACCTCATATGGACTTGCAGCATGATTCAAAATACCTGCACAAACCAACTGGTTCACAACATACCTAAACTAACAGCACATAACCACCTGCAAAAACCATATTTTGATACTCACCAGCTGCAAATAAAAGACAAAACGAAAGTTACCACTTGCAGTAAAATGCACATTGTGGAATAGACAAAAGGACGGGATACACCAAAATGTAGAAATTTGAAAAAGACGACAAAAGCAGAATGCGCGTTTCGTACCTTTTTTTTCTTCCATAAATGCAACTCAGTTCATTTGATGGAGGAGGGGGATAGAAAAAGCATCATTTTCCTCTCGTCCAACTTTCCCATTAATCATCCCTTTCAACTTTCTATTCTAAAATCGGACTCCGCTTTTCTAGAACCTCAAATCCTCGTTAAATCTTCCTTCTTCAATAGTAAGCCTTCGGAAAAAACCTTCCATACCCCTTTTCGAACCACCCAGCAACAATCCAAACTTTTTCTCAGAATCCATGACGCTTAACCTAAACCGAAAGCCCAGATCGAAAGAAAACCCATAAACAAATCACAAACCCACAGATCCACCCGCAATCAACCCAGAACTGAATCCTAAAACCAGAATAGAGAAATAGAGTGAGATAAAGTGAAAGCAGAGGCGAAGATAAAGTATTAACTAAAACGAAAACCAATCGAAACTTCATAACAAACCTAAGTCAAGCACAAATCTGAAGTCACAAGAAAACGAAGACGTGATTCGAAACGCGTCGCTCTTTTCCTTCCCATTTTCCTTTTCTATTTCTAATTCTTCATTTCGTGTTGACCGTGTTTCAAAGAGGAGAAATGATGTTGTTGTTCTGTGTTGTTTCCAGCCGTGTGGTTCTCTTATGTTTTTCCATTTCTTTGTTTTAACCGTCATTGCTATGGAGTGATTTGGGGCGAATGGGTTATTGAGCCCACGTGTGTGTTAGCATTTCGTGGTGTTACACCCACCATTCCGCTTTTGTTTTGGTTGGACTGTGTGTTATGATGAGATGATGGGCCTTAAAGCCCACATGATTCTCATTTTTTTTCACACCTCCAACTTGATTTTTGTGTCATGGGTTTTTTTGGGTGATGGGCTGATGGCCCATATGATCCTATATATATATATATATATATATATATATATATATATATATATATATATATATATATATATATATATATATATATATATATATATATATATATATATATATATATATATATATATATATATATATATATATATATATATATATATATATATATATATATATATATATATATATATATATATATATATATATATATATATATATATATATATATATATATATATATATATAATCCTCCATTTCATAATGCACCCTTGGTTTTTTAATAAGTTTTTTTTCCTTTTATATTAAGTTTTAGTGTTTTTTGGCTTTGACTCTATTGATTTAATTTTCAACTAAGAAGGGTCGATGAAGAGACCTCAAAATTATTGTTTGTCAAATTGTTGATAAATAATGATAAATCTGAGACCAATTTTCTTTTGACCCTTCATTTCTGATTTTATTCCTTTTTTTATCGTTTTCGGTCGATGATGAGACCCCTATAAATCATTATCAGTCAAATTATTAATAGATAATATTTTATCCAAGACTACTTTCTTTTCTCTTTCAAATTCTCCTTTATTTTTGGTTTTATTTAATTTTTCGGATCGATGAAGCCTCTGATTCACAAACGTTAGTTTTCGAGGTTGTTAAAACCTTCATTATTTCAAATCTATAGAAAATGACCATTTGGGTCATTTTCTCTACTTTGGGATCGCGAGAGGTTCCCTTTTATTAGGTAACATGAAGTTTGCGATTAAGACGAGATTTAACCGTATTTTAAATTTCATGTCGATTTTATTTTATGTTTAGCGGTTAATGAAGTCTTTACATTCGTAAACGTCGACTTATCGAAGTTGGCAATCTTCATTATCTCAAATCTATAGAAAAATGATCATTTGGATCATTTTTCTATACTTTGGGATCGTGAGAGATTACCTTCGATTAATCGACGTGAATTTATGATTAAGACGAGATCCCACTCCTTTTGATCCTTTTCATTTAATCAATCATTAATTCTTGATTTTAATTTTTATTCAATATACAATTGTTTTACTTTTCAGTCAAATATACCCTTGATTTAATTTCTGTTAATATATCACTGTTTTTATGTTTTTGCACATATTCTCTGATTGTATTATTGTTGATACTATCTTGTTAATTATCTTGTTCATCTTATCATCATTGTCCATATTCCATCATGTCATATTATTCATATATTTTTCATTTGACCCCTTTCGTATTTATCTCATTCAAAAATACCCAAAACACGATAAAACTATTAAAACCCTAAAAAACCTAAGTTGGTGGACTGTTGATCATTATATTAGGTATTGAGGTTTAAACCCTGTACATAAATCCTAGTTTGGACACTTTTGTCTGAATTCTTCTTCGTTGCTTAGTTTAGGACACCTCGCACACACACAGCTTTCTCTTGGGCTACCTGACAATGAGACCATTTATTTCTTGCAATCCCCTATATTTTGTATGTATCCCCCTCCCGTTACAGGGTAATAGTTTAGTTCTTTTCATGTTTTCTTGCTACTTGTTAAGAAAGATAAAAATAAATCAGGCTAGAACATGTTTTCAAGGAAAAGAACAAATGAGGCTTGATCCAACGTCAAGCCACTTTCAAACTCATCTCAAATTAGATCACCTTAGGGTTTCTCTTTCTCATTCCACCCCTCTTCCATCAAAACACACCAACCTTGTATGTATTCAACCCTTGTAAGTCGATTTCTTTGCACATCGCCATCAACCACCCATGCTCTATTTACCATACTCTATTTTCAAAACTTCTTTTCAAACTTTTCTCTCAAAGCCTAAAAAACCTTGGTCTCGCACCAAGTGCATTTTCAAACTTTTTTTCCTAATAAAAATTGAATGGTTGTGGAGTGGTTAGGCGCATGCCTTCTCCTATCCCGAGTGCTTGACATTACCTTTAGAGTTCACTGTCATAAAGTTCATACCATTCAAAATCAAAACACCTTTAGGAGAGGATTGAATGCAGACTATTTCCTCTTTGAGTATCAGGATACTCACTGTAGAGCATGTAGTCTTGATACTTGTCTTTCAATATAAAAACGTGACCGTATTCACCACACCTTTTCATAATAAATATTTGAGATAAGAATTGGGTACTACCCACAAGGGGTTACTATCCGAGGATCTATTTCATCCCTAAAAATAACTTTCACAAATCAAATGTGACATCTTGCCTTGATGGCGAAAACTATCTCTTTTCAAAAGGATATGTTATGTCCGTTCTATCACAAACAGGTAACGCCTAAGACTCCACAAGCGAGCTACAATACACCTAACTGCTAGAATATGCACGATAGCATCATCCACAAAAACACCAGTTAACCATAGGTCAAACTACGACTGCTCTGATTCTTTACTTCTTTTAAGTGAAGATACATAGGCACAAAGACCCCAATCCTTGTCGAGCACGTTCCCGTCTTTTATCCGTAGTTTCTTGAGCTACATTGACTCTGACTTTCACATACCTATTGAGAATACGTAGGCATAGGACCGCGAGGTCCTACTGAGACTCTTTTCCCCCTTTTTTATCTCTCAGTTTTCCCCGTTTATACAATTCTCTCTCCCCTTGGAACACTCTTTATAGCAATACCCTTTAGCAAATACCTTCACACATAGACAAATAAATGGTTCCCATCGAGTACGATGGATGTGAGGGGTGCTAATACATTCCCTTTGCATAACCGGCTTCCG
Source organism: Lathyrus sativus (assembly GCA_963859935.3). Classification (NCBI taxonomy): domain Eukaryota; kingdom Viridiplantae; phylum Streptophyta; class Magnoliopsida; order Fabales; family Fabaceae; genus Lathyrus; species Lathyrus sativus. The sequence continues at coordinate 654,341,738 of OZ012735.1, forward strand.
AACCCTTTCTCTTGGTTGCAAGACCATCTTATCCAGTCTTTCTTAGGGTTTTCTAGATGTTTTCCCTTCCCCTTATGGGATAAATAAAGTTCGATGGCGACTCTTCTATATTTTCTTTTTTCACCTCTCTGTCGTTGTATTTTTGAGTAACAACAACTTGGCGACTCTGTTGGGGAAGTACCGCAATCCAAACCTAGTTTGTTTGGCGCATTTATGATTTACTTGCTATTATTGTTTATTATTTTGTGTTCCTCCTACCTGTTGGGTTTATTGGGGGATGGTTTGTAAGGATAAAATCTTTCTACCCGAGCTTTCTAGTATAAACTAAGATTAGGAGGTGGTTTCTTTCTGATTTGCGAGACTTATGACTCGTTGAGTTGGTTTGAATTCCACCGCTCATATGAGGCCCCTTTGGGATGATTATGTCTTACGAGTAGTCGTAATGGCGTCTTTATTTCTGACCTGGGAGTTCGTGATTATGAGGATCTTTTTAGAACCCTATTCTAAAGGTTATTAGGACATAACTTTGTGCTCATCCTTTGAAGGGACTACCGTCTTACGAATCTTTGTTATGATGGAAAACTTTTTAGGGTTAGTGCATGGGAACTTGTTTGAAAACTCTTGGAATTCCCTGTTATAAACCATAGATTGCCCACTCGAGGTAAGGGATATCCAGTTGCGTTACCTTGCAGGACCTGTGACCTTGACCCTGCTGTTGTTCTGTTCTCATATGCATTCACAAATCATTGCATTGCATAGCGCTATTACATATCAAGGGACTTAAGAGACTGTGATTATCTCAGGTATTGCTGAACAAAATGACTGGTCAAAGAAAAAGAATCACAAATTCCTTAAAGTTTAGAGAACCAAAGTTGGGATTGATCCAAGATCTTCTGATTGACGTGCCGAAGACTGTCAAAATCAACTTTCAAGGGAAGCATGGAAAATTACTTGATCTTCTCTATTCTGGAGTGAACACTTGGGCTTTGTTTGCTATGGCTCAATTTTATGATGCACCGCTCAGATGCTTTACCTTCCAAAATTATCAGTTGGCTCCTACTCTTGAGTAATATTCTCAATTGTTGAATATCAAGATTAAGGACCATCCCATTTACACCAGTCTGGAAGAAGAACCAAAGCCTCTTGCCATTACTCTTGCTCTTCATATGACTAAGGAAGAAGTTGAGGCTGGTTTAGCCAATAAGAGAGGTACTCAAGGATTTCCTTTGAAGTTTCTACTGGACAAAGCCAACTAGTACAAGCCCATTAAGGATTGGGAAAGATTTGGTGTTGTTGTTACTTTGATTATTTATGGGATTGTTCTCTTCCCAAACATAGACAATTTCATAGATATCACTGCCATCACTCTCTTTATGCAGAAGAATCTTATACCTACCCTCCTTGTCGATGCTTATCACTCCATTCATTGGAGGAGTGAGAAGAGGACATGAATGGTTTAGTGTTGTTCTCATATATTGTTCAAATGGTATGTCGCCCATCTGTCGAAGGAAGAACCGTTTGTGGAAAACAAAGAGAAACTGAAATGGTCTAGACGCATTATGTCTCTGGTAGTCGATGATATTGCTTGGTATTCTCATGAATACTACGATATGGAGATCATTTTTAGCTGTGGAGAATTTGGTAATGTGCCTCTGATTGAGAGGTCTGGTTGCATTAATTACAACCCGGTCATGGCATTGCGTCAATTGGGCTATGCTATGGAAGACGAGCCCGAAGCGGAGAAAATTCAAAGTTTCTTTTTGCTCACCACATCAGAAGATCCTGCGTTTGTCAGGAAAGTTGCTAGGGCAAGGACTAAGATCCATACAAAGGGAAGGAAAGAGCTGAAAGCGAAGAACTGTGTGGCTAAAGAGCCATAAAACAAATGGTTGTTAGCTAGAGTGGCTGAAAAGTTGCTACCATTTCCTCCAGAACCCTTCGTGCAAGAGAAACCTCTTGTTATCACTCACGTATCCATAGAAGAGTATGAGAAGCTAAAGCTAGTTATGGAAAGGTTGAAAAAAGAAAACCAAAACCTTCAAGCTGAAATCCATCAAGCAAGCATGGAGAATGGCCAATTCAAGAGGAAAATGGAGGTTGAACACGACCAAGTGGCTGAAAGCAGCAAAAAGTTGAAGCTAGAGACAGATCTAAGGGTCATGTATCAAAATGGCTTTTAAGGTGCCGATGCATCATTAAAAACTCTCCAACAATCCTTGAAGGAAGCTAAGGACTCTTGCGATAGAGTGTGGCATTTTTGTGAGCTAGCTTCTGCTAAACGATAACTCAAGGAGCATTTTTGAGAAAAACTTGAGGCTGACATTGATGATCTCAAAGAGCAATTGAGAAGTGCCTTGACTCTGGTTGAAGATGAACGATAACTCAAGGAAGAAGTATTAAGATCTTCATATGTCACTCCTAGCATGTGGAATAATAAATGCTTAGAGTTGGAAACCGCTCAAGAAACAGCCACTATGTGGAAGTATCATTTCGATGCTTTGAAAAGGGACAGTTCACAATGGCTCAAAAAAGAAGCTCAGCTCAACAAGTTGTAGGATACACATGTGGATTCTCTCCAGTATTATCAGCCGACTCTAGACATGTACCGTGCTAAGTACAATGATCTAGTGGAGCATTATAACCTCATGATCTGTGATATCCCATGGAGGTTCGAAAGTGCGATTCAAACTTGGAAAGGAACAATGTCCCTCTTTCAGTCCATCACTTCATCCAGCTTTTTGATCAGATGGTTAGCAGCTTCATGTTTGAGTCGAAGAAACTTGAGGAACACCTCCGAAAGAAGACCTTTTAGTCGTTCAGTCTTTTCTTTTGTTCCATAAACCGTTGTATTCAACTTATTGAGCAATCATTTATATTGAATCTTTCTTTGGAAAAATTAATGAAAGTTGCTTTTTGGTCTCAATTGTGCATCTTTACTATTCATTCGCGGTTCTCTAATATCGTTGATAACCATAAGTCTCGAAAGTCTCTTGAACATCATTCGAGCATTGCATATACTTGCGCATCATTTTTTGCATTCCCTGAAACTCGACCTCACACACCGCTTGCCCTTTCTGCAGTAGAGCAACCTGACTTTTCAACATTCGTACAACACAAGAAGTAATCAGAAGAGAGTCATGGATCAGCTAGAACAAAATCAGGCTACCATGAGGGAAGAAATGAAAAGCATGAAGACGCAGATGAACCAACTCATGGAGGTGATCCAGAACATGGCCAAAAATCAAGAGGAGATGAGGCTAACAGCAGATAGGAATGCTAATCATACCCTGGTTGGCACGGTTCCAAATGCATATGGCGCAGTTCCAACTTCTGCTGGCGCAATTCCAACCCCTGTTGGTGCAATTCCTACTCCTGTGGGTGCAGTACCTATCCCTGTTAGCATAATTCATTCACCAGCTGGTGCAGTCCATCCTCTCAGCGGTACGATTCCACCACCAGTCCACTACGACGATCATGAGGGTTTCTACGAAGATTCAATGGCTGATGCGTGTGCGCCACATAACGCTGAATTGGAGAAGAAATTTAATGCTCTACAAGAAGCAGTGAGAGCAATGCAAGGCCCTGACGTTTTGGGATAAGATGCTGCAGAAATATGCTTTGTACCGGGAGTTAAGATACCTCCCAAGTTCACTATTCCAACTTTTGAAAAATACAAAGGTAGCAGTTGTCCCAAGACCCACATAAGGTCTTATTGCAGGAAGATGGCCGATTACTCCGATGATGAAAAGCTCTTAATCCATTTCTTCTAGGATAGTTTGACCGAGGCTTCTCTAGAATGGTACATGCAGCTCGAGCACTCTAATGTGAAAAGCTGGAAAGAGTTAGCGGATGCTTCCATAAAACATTATCAGTACAACACTGATATGGCTCCAAATCGAATGTAACTCCAGAGTCTGACTCAGAAGCCAAACGAGTCTTTCAAAGACTTTGCACAGAGATGGAAAGGACTAGCTACGAGAGTACAACCCCATTGCTGGAAACAGAGCTAACATATATCTTCATGGGGATGCTGCAAGGTCCAATCCTTGAACGCCTGGTGTCTACTACTTCCACGGTGTTTTCTAAACTTGTCATAGCTGGAGAAAGGTTAGAAAGCTTAATGAAGGCCGGAAAGATTCAGAATCTTGGTAGGTCCTCGAGTGGGGTCAAGAAACCATATCAAGGATTCATTATAAAGAAGGAAGGCGAAGCTAGTGTCGTGTCCATATAAATAGGAAAAGCCCATCAGGGTTATCATCGTGTTGTTGTCGTTGCTCCGCAACAACCACTTTCTATTCCTGCGAGCCAACCTGCGGCTCAACCATAAAATCGACAACAACAATCGTACTAATCGAGGAAAAACCAGTATCAATGTCAGCAAAGACCGAGGAGGCCAGAAAGAAGGTTCGATCCAATCCCATTAACATATGCCAGACGACTTTCGTTCTTGTTAAAAGGAGGTCTAGTGCAACTGAGGGAAATAAGGGACCCTCCAGCCATTCTTCCCCTTGGTTATGATGTCAATGCAAGATGTGAATTTCATTTTGGCGCCCCAGGCCACAACATTGAGAATTGCAAGACCTTGAAATACGCCGTCCAAGACCTCATTGATTCAAAAGCAATACATTTCATCCGAAATACCCCAAATATCAAAACCAACCCAATGTCGCCTCATCATCATTCAACAAACATGATTGAGAGCTCTAGAGGGATCCGATTAATTTCGGATATTGACAAACTGAAGACGCCCCTCTCCATTGTTAAAGAGAAGCTTTTATTGAAGAATATTTATTCTGGTTGCCCAGCTAACTGTCACGTTTGTGTGGGAAAATCTCAAGAATGCGTTGAATTGAAGAATGGCATTCAATGCCTCATTGATCAAGGTGTATTGGTAACATAATAACTTTCAAAGACTGAAGAGGTTTCTACTCTTGACATTTTGTTTGAGATGTTGGAGATACCATATGACGATGAAAGTGGATATGGAATCCTTCCAGTAGTTTGAATCGTATCCCGTTAACAATACCATGCGATGAAGAAGAGTGGGACAATGTGTATGGATAGGCTCATATCCCTCTGCAGATCCCTCAAGATGAAACATATGTGCTTCCTTATGGTTAAGATGGAAGATCTTTGAGTATACCTTTTGATCCAGTTGAGATACATATGTCTCCACCCTCAATGAATCAGCTTGTCATCTCAATGCCAGCTTCGTTTCCTTAAGAGAGCATGAATATTGTACCTTGGTTATACGACGAGACTATTTTTATCAATGGACAGAAAGTGAGAGAAGAAGACATCTTAGAGGAAAATAAGACTGTAGAGAATATTGTGGGAACTGGTGGCGTTACCAGGAGCGGTAGGATATTTGCACCAACCATATCACCCGTCAACAACAGTGGTAATGAAAACAAAGATACTACTAAACAAGGCACCATTGAACAGGGGTAGTCATCCAAACAGAAGGTTGTCCCTAATAATGAAGTAGAGGAATTTTCAAGAATCACCCAGAAAAGCGATTACAAAGTGATTGACCAACTCAATCAAACTCCTTTGAAAATCTCCATGTTGTCATTATTAATGTGTTCAAAGGCTCATCGGGAGGGACTATTAAAATTCTTGAAGGCCGCTCACGTGCCTCAAGAGATATCGGTGGTACAGTTTGAAGAGGTATTTGGAAATATAGCGCCAGGTCATATTCTGAGCTTCAATGATAGTGAATTACCTCCCGAAGGTAAAAATCATACCAAGGATTTGCACATTACCATCGAATGTGTATATGTTGTGTTCTCTTGAGTGCTAGTCAATACTGGGTCGTTGCTGAACGTACTACCTAAAAGTTCGTTATGTAAATTTTTAATTGAAGGGCTTGTGATGAAGCCAAGTCAGACCATTGTGAAAACTTTTGATGGGGCTAGGAGAACTGTAATTGGCGAGGTTGATCTCCCGGTCAAGATTGGGCCACATACTTTTATCATTACATTTTATGTAATGGACATATATCTCTCCTACAGTTGCCTCCTTGGTCGCCCGTGGACTCATTCAGCTGGTGCCGTAACGTCAACTCTTCATCAAAGACTCAAGTTCATGATTAATAATCAAATGGTTATCATTGAAGGCGAAGAATATGTTCTTGTGAGTCATCTTGCTTCTTTCTGCTATGTCGAGGTAGGAGACGAAGTGCATGAGACGCCGTTCCAGGCCTTTGAAATGATCAGCATTGAAATGATTCGTGAGAAGCCGGTGTCTTCAATTGTAACCTGGAAAGATGTGAAGACAGTGATAGAAGAAGGCCACCCTCGAGGATGGGATAGGGTGTTGGAGTTGCCTATTGACAAGACTGGAGTCGATCTGGGTTATAAGCAGAAGAACACCTTTGATAGGGGTAAAGAGTTTGCAACTCCGTTAGTTTTTACTAGTGGGGTACCATCTCGTGGATGGTCAAGTCACATTTCTGGAGACTGAAGACAAAGGTCATGAAGAGTTATACATGGTGTATCCTAGGGCACCCAACCAGACATTGAACAACTGGAGAATCGTTGAAGTTCTCAAAGTTACTCTAGTAGACGAGCAATTCCCTGTTTTTCATTTTTACCTAAAAATCCTATGCTCTGCCCAAGGCATATGGATCATGTTGTAGGGTTTTTTGCTTTTAAAGCACAAACTTATCATCAACGAATAAACTTTTGCATCCAATTGCGCTTCTTTAATTTCATTTTTACTTTTTTGCACATAAAAATATTTTTGAAAGGCAATGTTTTGTTTTCTTCTTCTTCCTTTTTCTTAAAATAAAAGCATGAAACCATTCATCGTGCAGATTTTCCCCTGTTCCTGTTGATAATGATCATGCTATGGTCCAATATGACTTTAATAACCCAATTTACCATGCTGACAAAGACTGCGAGGAAAACTGTGATCTCCCAGAAAAGCTGGCTAGATTGTTAAAGTAAGAGTCAAAGTTCATTCAGCCGTATCAAGAAGAGGTTGAAGTCATCAACATGGGAACCGAAGAGGATGCCAAGGAGATCAAGATAGGCGTCGCCTTGGGAGCAAAGGTTAAGATGAAGTTGGTCCCACTGCTGCGAGAGTATGTAGACGTGTTTGTTTGGTCCTACAAAGACATGCCCGGTCTAGATGGAGACATTGTGGTGCACAAGTTACCCCTCAAAGAAGATTGCCCACCAGTGAAGCAAATGTTAAGGAGAACGAACCCAGAAATGTCTTTCAAGATCAAAGAGGAGGTTCATAAACAGCTAGATGTCGGTTTCCTGGCAGTATCCAGCTATCCACAATGGGTAGCGAATATTGTCCCAGTACCGAAGAAGAATGGGAAAGTGTGAATGTGTGTCGATTACAGAGACCTCAACAGAGCAAACCCCAAACACGATTTTCCTCTGCAACACATTGACGTGTTAGTAGATAATACAGCCCAGTTCTCTGTCTTCTCGTTCATGGATGGGTTTTTTGGCTATAATCAGATCAAGATGGCGCCAGAAGATATGGAAAAAACGACTTTCATCACTCCATGGGGAACTTTCTATTACAAGGTCATGCCATTTACACTTAAGAACGCAGGCGCGACATATCAGTGAGCTATGGTCACTCTCTTTCATGATATGATACATAAAGAGATTGAATGCTATGTGTAGCACCCCAAAATTTGCCTTTCCGTTTTGGCAGCGTCTGGTTTTTGCTTCTTTGCATTTTTACATTTTTGCATTTGCATAGAATTCTTTCTTGAGACAGGGGATCAGGGTTTTCCCGTGGCTCAGTTTTCATCTCGGTGCATGAACCTGAACAGTGAGCATCAGAGGCTCTGGCATTTATTTTGCCCAGCAGTCGGGCGACCGATTTTATTTTATTTTGCAAGATATTTTCAGCTCAGAAAGCAGTATTTAGGCTACCGCGAGCATTTTCATGGTTAGGATATTCAAAAGCAAGTTTCAGAAGTTGAGCTCAGAACAGTTAGAAACGAGCAAACGGGCAGATTTCCCTCCGAAAAGCGCCAAAATTCAAATTTTGGAGGTGTTAATCGGTTAACCTATATGGTTAATCGATTAACCAAGGCAAAATTAGAGAAAATTGGGATTTTTGAAGGTGTTAACCGATTAACCTATATGGTTAATCGATTAACCAATGCAGATTTTGCCTCTGCACGTGAATTTTCAATCCAAACCACTTTGGGGTCCAATTTTGGTCATGTGCAAACTTGATTTTCACTTTAGGAAGGATCTAGAACCTATTTGGAATTTGATTAATTTCATTTTCCCTCCAAATGCCCATTCCTCATTCCAAACCAAATTTTCTAAACCTTTCATTTGGATCCAAGCCTAATTGGTATTTAAGTGATCCACTCCAAACCTCACACATCTAATCACTCATAATTCACTCATTTTCAGAATTGATATCATTCTCTCTCAATTATCTCTCAAATTTCCAATTTCCACGACCTTCACCAAAGCTCTTTTCCTTTGAATTTCTTGATTCTTCCATGGAATCAATGAATTCTTGAGCTCAAACCTCCATCCACCATCTTCATTGGATCAATTTCTTCATCCAATTTTCGTGCAAAATTGGATATGAACTTGGAAGTGATTATTTGGCTTGATTTGGTTTAATCTTGAAGGATCTTCATTGCTACTACAAGAATTGGTGTAGATCTTGAAGTATTCTGGACTTCTAGCATTGGATCTATTCAATTACAATTGAATCAACATTAACCGGAGTAAATCTCCGCTCCGAAGGTTGGATCAGAATCTGTTTTTAGCTTATTTGCATAATCATGTAGATTTTCATCTTTGATTAGCTTGTGGTTATTTTGATCCGTTTGATCCATGATTTGGTTGTGTTAATCTGTTTACATGCTGTTTGAATCATGATTTGCTGGTTTAATTTTGTGATTAAGTGATTATGCGATCATCCGGTGGATCAGATAAGTGCTTATTTGCTGAAAATGTTATTCTGTTGTTGTTTTTCTGCTGTTGGCACAGTGTTAATCGGTTAACGCATATGGTTAACTGATTAACCATTTCAAATATTAAAATTTTATAAGGTTTTGAAGGTGTTAATCAATTAACGCATATGCTTAACCGATTAACATGAACAAATTTTCAGATTTTTAAGCATTTTTCAGTGGTTAATCGATTAACGCATATGCTTAACCGATTAACATTGTGCCAGTGGGTCTGTTTTGCTGATTTTCTTGCATGTTTGAGTATCGTTTCGCATCGAATCATCGTAATTCAATACGCTGCATTAGAAGTGAAATGTTATGGACTTTTTGTCGCTGTTTTGGTTATTTAATCGAGACTTCGTCAACTTCTTTTTGTTTTCCACTTGGACGCACACTTGTGTGTTGTTGTTCATAGTGATGATGTTCTTGCATTTGCATTTTCTCTTGTGATTTCATCTTTATTTGTTGCATTAATAAAGGTCGACATGTGCTTGTGGTGGTATTTACCCCACACTTTGTTCCTCCCTTTGCTTGTGTGTTGCATTCCATGTTTGCATCTCTTACTTGTGATTGAATTTACTTGGTGCTTTCTTGTGATTTTTGCCATGATCCCCATAGGGTTCCTAGCCCCTTCATTTAGGATGGGAGTAGGAGAGACATTAGGTGTTCAATCCAAGCATGCTAACATTAGGGTAGATGTTTCCCCTTTAAATCCTAACCTTAGGACCATTTTGCATGACAACTATTAGGTTTGAGTTAGTCTCCCTTTAGTTTTGTCCTCCCTCCTTCTCATCTTCAAATAATTTCAAAACACTTAATAAAGGTTAATGAATGTTGTGCGTTACGAGCCTTAAGCTACTTGGGAAATGATAATTGGGTGGTTGCCTCTCAATGGTCTAGAATGTTAGTGTATGCCCTTTGGACGATATGCGACGCATTCGCTCCTAGGTCATAGTCTTTAGTAGAACATGAGTTACAAATTAAACTCAAAACACTTAGTCTCTAAAAGACACAAAAACAACTTCAAACTTCTTTTTGTCCTTTGGGACCCTTAACAATGGAAAACTTTTTTCGTAAAAAGAGTGTTGTTAAGCTTCGGTTCTACCGCAAACAGGCAGCGTCCCTAACTGCTGGAATGGAGGTTTAACCCTACTCGGTTAAAACACTTAATCAACATATGGTTTCGTGTCAGCCCGAACTACGTTTGCTCTGATTTCTCATACCAGATGAGAATATGTAGGCACAAGACGCGATATCTTGGCGAGCAACCTTCCCCCTTTCATCCGTAGTTAGCCGAACTACGTTGACTATGACTTTCCCATTGCATGAGGGAATACATAGGCACAGAGCGGCGATGCTCTGCCGAGTCACTTTTCTTTTCTTTTTGTCCTGTGAGTCTTTAGCGTAGATAGATTAAACACACCCTTAGATAGACAACAAGTGTGGATCCCTTCGAGTACGACGGACATGAGGAGTGCTAATACCTTCCCCTTGCGTAACCGACTCCCGAATCAAGGACTTGGTTGCGATGACCTTGTCTTTTCCTTTTTCGTTAGGTTTTTCCGATCGTTTCCTTTCCCTCTCTTTGGGATAAATAACAAAAGGTGGCGACTCTTCTGTTTCCGCCGGGTGTTTTTTGCAGTTGCGACAGCTGGCGACTCTGCTGGGGACTCCGGTTCCCTATGCGAGTCAATCCTAGTGCTTGGTTGTTTATGTTTTGGGTGTATGTATATATGTGTTGTACTTTATTTTCCCGCATTTATTTTCAGCATTATATCATTATTGCTATGCTGTGGGAAGGGAATGTTACATTGAGAGATAAGTCGGACACGGGCTTGAGTACAAACATAGTATTAGAAGTGGAAAGTAGTGGTGAACCTGTATGTTAGGCATGCACTAGTTCCCACGAAATTCGCGCTCAGACGAGATTCTCTTTGATGACTTTCTTTCCAGCCCAGTGGGCCATTGAGAGGATTTCAGATCTGAGGTTTGTCGACTCTGGGGACCGATCATTTGTGATTCAGCTAAGTGAGGCCTCTTCGGGAGATGATGATGCCAAACCAGAAATGGTGAACGTATCATCATTTTTTGAAAGTCTGTGACGCTGATGAACGCATAGGATGTCGAACCTTATCAGTGGATAGGTCCATACCTGTGAGAGGGATTGGGTTGTGCAGGAAACCTTGGCTTTCAGACTACCTGGTTTTCTTTGCAGTGTGAATCTGTGTTTCCGATATCAGAGGTTCCTATTATCAGAGCTATACTATGTTCGCGCTAAAGTGGAGCACTGGTTCTTCTCGATCTACAGCACAATAATCTTGATCCCCTGTTTGCATTTGCATGTGCATTTTCATATGCATTTTCATTAACATGTATTTATGTTGCAGGTGCATATTTTCCTCTGATTCTAGTATTTTTTCATCTGACATGGAGCCTTTAAGGAGGACATTGGCCTACAAATTTCCAGCATCCGATATTGGAGCTTTGCAGAGTTTGATTTCTTTAGCCAACAAGAAAGTAATGGAAGACTTCAGACAGTCCTATGGGAAGCTTATGAGTGTTGTATGTAAGCCTTCTTTGAATGAGTTGAATGTTCTTCAAACACTGTTACAGTTCTACAATCCTCAGTTGAGAGGCTTTACTTTTTAGAGTTATGTGTTGGCACCAACATTAGAGGAATTCTATGCACTGCTAGGAGTGCATATTCTTAACCAGATACCATTATATCATACTGAGGATGAGCCAAATCTGGCTAAGCTTGCTACAGCTTTACATCTAGACGCCTCTGAGTTGACAAGGAAAGTAGCTAAGAGAAATGGAATATATGGGTTTCCGTTACCTTTTCTGGTGGATAAAGCTCGACATTTTGCCAAGGAGGGTTGTTGGGTGGTGTTCAGTGCTATCTTGGCCTTATGTGTCTATGGTATTATGTTGTTCCCTAATATTCCGGACCTCGTAGATATGGATGCATTCTGTATCTTTGCTTCGAGGAATCCTATACCTACGCTGTTAGGTGACGTTTATCATTCCGTACACTATAAGAATGAGAACAGAAGAGGGAAGAGTGTATCTTGTTGCGCACCCTTGTTCTATCTATGGTTTGTAAGCCATCTTCCTAAGACTGATCCATTCTCTGATACTGTAGGTACATCAGAATAGTCTGAACGGTTGATGAGATTGTCTGCTGAGGATATTGTCTGGTTTGACAGGGACATGCTAGGTATCAAGATCATTTATAGTTGTGGAAGCTTTCTGAATGTCCCGCTGGTTGGAAGGAAGGCTTGCATAAACTATAACCCGTCCATTGCCATCAGGAAATTTGGGTACGCATTGAGAAGTCCTCCGAAGGATGAAGAGATACAGGAATCTCTGTATCTCACCGGGTTATTGGAGGGGGATACCTTAGCCAGAGTTGAGCATGCTTGGAGCAATGTCCACAAAAGAGGGAAGGTTTCCTTACAGAAGAGCAATAGTCGAGCCTATGACCCCTATTTGGCTTGGATTCTGAGCAGAGCTGAGAAGTTGATGATGCCTTACCCATCTGCTAAGCCTGCATGTCCTCTTGTGATTGAAGAACCCACTACGGTTGACATCCAGAAGTATAATCAGGTATGGGCTGAAAAAGAAGAGTTGAAGAAGGCTAATGAGAAGTTGGAAGAAGAGATTACTCAGCTGCGGGGCGAGAGGAATGAAGCAATTTATTCTTTGAAGAGGCGGACGGAGCTAGTGAACAGTTTGGGTATGGACTTGACCAAGCAAACTAGTTCTCGAGAGCGTTTGTGTTTGGATCTCAAAGCTGTTAGTGATGTTCTTGCTTCCAAGAAGAAAGAATTAGACAAAGCTTATCTAAATATTTCTAAGTTCAACGAGCAGTGGAATGCAACTCTCACCAACAACAAAGCACGTGAAGATGGGTTGAAGCAATAGATCAACAAGCTGAAGGCTCAGATCAGAGCGAAAGACGAGAGGATTTCGGATGAAGCCTCTCTCAGACGACACAGTGATTGTAAGCTGCACGAAGTGCTTGCAACCTTGGAGGATTTAAGAGCTAGGGTTGATTCGAAGAGGCGCGGGCTGGAAGAAGTCTTTGGTGAAGGTTCTTGGGAAGACCATGTTTAGAATCTACAGCGTACTATTAGTCAGCGAGAGCTACTCATCCAGGGGTTGCTCACTAGACCGGACCATCCTGAGACACGGGAGTTGTTAGAGGAGTTTCGGGCCTGGCGTCGCACTTGATGTTTTTACTTCTTTGTAGCTTGTTGTTGCTATGGTATTGACCATCACCAGGCTTATTGGTTGAGGTCATTTTGTTTGTACTCAGTATTATGCTTGTATGATGCCTGTTCGGGCTTTTCATTTGTATATATATGAGATTCTTGCTCTATGCTTGTTGGGGTTCTCCATTGTCATCCTGTTTTCTCGGAACTAGAATCGGGAGGAATTTCCCTGTTGCATATATACATGTTTGCATTTTGCATCTTGCATTTTCATTTGCATCGCAGGTGTTCTCAGTGGCTTTTGTTCCTAACTCTGCTTGGTTTTCTTTAGTTCATGATTGAGGAAGTTGAGGAGTTCAGTTTCTACAGGTATCCGACTCGAGGGAATCAGCGAAGAGTGATGGATCAGGTTCAAGCTGAATTACAGGAAGTCATGGCTCGCATGGCTCAATCCATGGAGCTGATGCAGACTGTTGCTAGTGGGCAGGAACAGTTAAGAACTTTGGTCCAGCTGTTGATAGAACGGGTTGACGAAGAGGGCGTTTTGCACAGAGGAGATGGTGTTATTCCTCCACAGATCGGTGGATCTATCCCACAGGGTATCCCTACTGTTGTCGTACCTCCGGGCGGAGGAGCTGCGAATGAGAATGGTAACGTTGCTGGTAATGGAAGCGTGTGCATTGTGCACGGGGATGCTAGCCCTCATTGGGAAGATAACCAGGATGATGTGTTTTCCATGAGAGATATGGAGGGTGGTTTACCGACTGAAGCTGACCGAAGGTTTAAACTGATCGAGGAGAAGATGAAATCGTTTGAGAATCAGAACTCCTTGGGTCTTGATATGTTTGATCTTGGTCTAGTTCCTGGGGTCAAGATTCCTCCAAAATTCAAGGTACCCGATTTTGACAAATACAAAGGGACGACTTGTCCAAGAGTGCATATTCGGGCGTATTTCAGGAAGATGTCTGCTTATTCCAATGATGAAAAGCTGCTAATGCATTTTTTCCAAGACAGTCTGGCAGGGGCGTCTTTGGAATGGTATATGGGACTTGAGAGAACTCATATCCGCTACTGGAGAGAATTGGCCGAAGCTTTCGTGTGTCACTATCAGTATAATAGTGATCTGTCACCAAACAGGGTACAATTGCAGAGCTTGTCGCAGAAAAGTACTGAGAGTTTCAAGGAATACGCCCAGAGGTGGCGCGATCTAGCTGCAAGGGTACAACCCCATATGGTCGAAAGGGAGTTGATTGACCTGTTCATGGCCTCGCTGCCTGGTGTGTATTTTGAGAAGTTGATAGGCTGCATGTCCGCAGGGTTTTCTGATTTGGTAATTGCTGGTGAAAGAATCAAAAGTGGGATTAAGTCTGGAAAGATTCCAAATAGTGGTGGATCCTCTTCGGGAGGAACAAAGAAACCATATTCAGCGAACCCTAAGAGAAGGGAAGGGGATGCAAACGCTATTTCTCACAAGGGTAAAGGTAGAGCTCAGTCCTGTCATCAACAAGTTGCTACAATAAATATCTCGGCCGCAGCTCCGCAACAAGTCAATGTTCTAAGACCTTATGCTGCTTGGCGCATAATGCCTGATACATAGTTTGTGAATCCTCCGATGCCATATTCTCAGTTGTTACAACATCTACTGCAGTTACAGTTGGTTCAGAAGAGGACTCTGGCTCCTCTCACTGGTACACCGCCTCCTGGCTGCGATGCGAATGCTCATTGCGATTTTCACTCAGGCGCCCCAGGCCATGATATTGACCACTGCAAAGCTTTCAAGCATAAAGTACAGGACTTGCTTGATTCTAAAGCTATCAACTTCACCAACGATGGGCCTAATGTGACTCAAAACCCGATGCTGAATCATGGGGTGGCAGGAGCCAATGCCATTATTGAGGGGGAGAAGCTAAATCTGGTAACTAATGTTGAGGATTTGAAGACTCCGCTGGGGTTTGTGAAGTCTAGCTTGTTGAAGAAGGGGGTGTTTCCAGGTTGTTCTGCTGACTGCTCAGAGTGTGAAGTGCATCTAGAGGGTTGCGATCTTTTGAGAAAGGGTATTCAGAGAATGATTGATGAGGGTTGTTTGCAATTTGATGGAGTTGTGAAAGAAGATGATGATAAAGTGAGTAATGATGGAGGCGAAGTTTCTAAGATCTCCATTCCATACCGGACGATCAATATTTCAGCGCCTGCTAGGCTAGCTCTGGTTATCATTACGGTACCTGGACATGTGCCATACGAGAGCACTAGAGCTATCCCATGGAATTATGAGAGAGAGGTGTTCTGTAATGGGCAAAAGCAGGAATGGACAGCGTCTATAGATGGAAGTTCGTCGGTTGAGAATATCGTCGGGGTAGGAGGTATCACTAGAAGTGGTAGGGTCTTTTCGCCACCGGAGGTTAATGCTGATAAGAATGACAAAGGTAAAAGAAAGGTCGCGACTGAAGAGAATGTCCAACCACAGGTCGGTGTTGATGATCTTTCGAAGGATGCAGAGGAATTTATGAGGCTTATTCGAAAAAGTGACTACAAGATTGTAGATCACTTAAATCAGACTCCTTCGAAGATTTCTATCTTGTCATTATTGTTGTGTTCGGAGGCACACCGCAATGCATTATTGAAGATCTTGAGTGCAGCGTACATACCCCAGGAGATTTATGATAACCAGTTGGAGGGGGTAGTAGCTCATGTGAACGCCGGTAATGGTCTTGGCTTTACTGGTTTGGATCTGACTCCTGCCCGAAGGAACCATAACCGTGCTTTGCACATATCCTTGGAATGTAGAGGTTTGATAACACGAAATCGTATATATATTTTGATGCATAATTCAACTAAAGTTTAACCGTTTTCGATCCGATTTCGGGTTATTTCCGTGTTATTTGTCTGATGTTTTGCAGGTATTCAACGATTGCGTCTAAACAAGGCAACATGAAGAAAAGAAGCAATCTCAGATGAAATATGGACGAAAAAATAGTGAAAACATCATGAAAAGCGCAGAAGGCTATTTTTGCTGATGTGACGACCGTCACAGTTCCATGACGAGCGTCACACGGGTGACGACCGTCACACCTTGTGACGACCGTCATGCAGGCAAAAACGCCCCACTTCAATTTCACGTAACAGAAGCAGTTCCAATTCCCAAAGAGTGGACCACTACTCCCTGATTTATCTGCCTCAAAGTCCACCATCTTCAATGATAACCGTTAGAATTCCACTTCTATAAAAGGGGAAGAAGGGGACCTCAGAAAGAGGGCCGCATTCATACAACGAAGTGCTGCCAAATTTATTTCCAGAGCATACCTTTCCATTTTTATATTCTTATTTGTTTCTCCTTTATTTTTCTGCATTCCATTTTATTCTTTTGTAATTTCTACTTTTATTGTACGGTCAAATTGGCATAAAGACCAGAATCCTGCCAACATCTGTGGAGGATCTGCCCAAAGGCCAATTGGAATATTTACAGGTTTCTCATTTCAATCGTAATTCCAGTTTTATTATAATGCAAATTATTATTTATTGTTTTTATTTATGTTTTATCTTTCCCAAATCCATGTCTAGCTAAACTTAAGTAATCGATATGTGGTAATAATTCGAATGGGATTTGATAACAACTGGTTGAAGAACTTTCTTTTCAAAAGTAATTTATGGTCTGAGTGGTTAAAAATAATTTACTGAATAAACTTCGTCGCGAAAGCGAGAACTTATTTAAAAGTAGTTTTGTCACGAAAGTGGGAAATTAATTAAGATACGAACCAACAAGTGAAAGCTGCGGTAAGATCAGATAGTAAACACGAGTCATTCATTTTTATAACAGTGAAAGCACTTTAAAATGAATTAGAACTTAGAGATTTCCAAAAAATAATTTTAACCCCGAATGGGATACGAAAGTGTACGTTTGGCCCTTAGAATTATGATTAGCGTCAATAACCATCGTGAGGCGAGAGTCTTCAAATCACCATTTTCTGCTTAAATAAACTTTGAAAATTATTTCACACACCGGTAACTTGTCAAATCCCTGAAGAACACAATTACTGCATATCGATTCAATCATTTATAATCTAAGTAGCATTGTTAGTTCCCGTTTAGCGACAATCTTATTCCCTTAAACATATTCTACCTAGCTAAACATAGTAACTCCCAAGAACACTAGTTTGATTACGAGTCCCTGTGGGATCGATATCTATTATTACTACGCGATAGACTGTGCACTTGCAGTTAGGTTGTATTAGACATAGAAAGTCGCGATCAAGTTTTTGGCGCCGTTGCCGGGGACCCGTTTAGTCAATAGTGTAACCTTCTGTTACGCCGTATAGACTAGGTTAACAATTTTCATTTTTCCTTTACTAGTTCTGTCGATTGTATGCCAAGTAATCGCCCACAAGGCGATATCGTAAAACCTTCAGTCGCAGAACTAGAGCGCTTCTTACATTTAAGAAGTCGAATCATTGAGTACCAACTAAAACAACTAAAACATAGCATTCCCGAACCTCTCACTCCCATTCCCAAATCCGAAGAAGAACCAACGATGGCTGAAGGACCTCCAAACAAACCGCTGAAGGCATACGCTACACCCTCTCAGATGGAGCCTAGAAGTAGCATTGCTGCCCCAACTATCACCCAAAACGATTTTGAGCTGAAACCTTCATTGTTGTCAGCTGTACAACAAAACCAATTCTCAGGAAACGCAACTGAGGATCCGAACGAACATCTAACGAAGTTTGTACAATACGCAGACACGGTGAAAGCAAATGGAGTAACTCCAGACGCGATAAGACTTCGTCTTTTCCCATTCTCTCTTAGAGACAGAGCGTGGACATGGTTACAATCCTTACCATCCAACTCCGTTACAACGTGGGAACAATTGAAAAACGTCTTCTTAGCGAGATATTTTCCGCCAAGCAAAACTGCTATGCTTAGAGCTCAAATCAACGGATTTCGACAAAAAGATACTGAATCTCTTTACGAAGCATGGGAACGATTCAAAGATATGATGAGAACATGTCCTCACCACGGTTTAGAAGACTGGGTGACAATCCATACTTTCTATAATGGGCTTTTATACAATACTAGATTGACAATAGACGCCGCCGCGGGCGGTGCACTTATGGATAAGCCATACGACGAAGCCTATCAATTAATCGAAAACATGTCTCAGAACCATTGCCAATGGGGAGGTGAACGCACTCCAACAGAGAAAACCACAGCGAAAGGTGGGATGTACGAGATCAGCAGCCTTGAAAAGTTCAACGCTAAAGTAGATGCTCTAGCACAGAAGATTGATAGTCTGACCGTTAACCCCACTGCAACCGTTGCTGCCGTAACTCCAAATTGCGAGTTATGCGGAAGCACCACTCATAATGCACCCGAATGCCCATTGCTAGCCGGAATCCCACCAGACCAGGTAAATTATGCTCAAGGAAATCCTTACGCAAATACCTATAACCCAGGTTGGCGAAATCATCCAAACTTTTCTTACAAAAGCGAAAATGCATTGCAAATGCCTACTGCTCCGCCAGGATATCAGAAATCAGCTGCCGCTCAGAATGCACCTAGGAAATCA
This sequence comes from Lathyrus sativus, assembly GCA_963859935.3. Lineage (NCBI taxonomy): Eukaryota > Viridiplantae > Streptophyta > Magnoliopsida > Fabales > Fabaceae > Lathyrus > Lathyrus sativus. Next base: position 654,360,468 of record OZ012735.1, read on the forward strand.
AACCTCGAGTTGATGATGGAAAAATTCATAGCTACTCAAGCACAAACAAACAAAGAATTCCTGAATCAAAACATACACACTAGCGAGCAGATTAAACAGTTGACCGGAAAAGTAGACGCTTTAGCCACCCATAACAAAATGTTAGAAACACAGATATCACAAGTGGCTCAACAACAAGCCTCTGCTGCCGCACCTGCTGGCACATTTCCTAGACAACCCGAACAGAATCCAAAAGGCCAAGCAAATGCTGTAATACTAAGAAGTGGAAAAGAATTGGACAAACCGATCGATCCGAGGACCGAAAACTCAGCCATGCAACAAAAACCAACTGAACAAGCAGAAAAGGAATCCGAGTTAGAGAAGAAGGAAGACAACGAGAAGGAGGATACCGCAAGTGAAAAAACTCAAGCACCTCCAGCGCCATATAAACCACCTATTCCTTATCCTCAAAGACTAATAAACTCCAAAACTTCAGGACAGTTTAAGAAATTTGTAGAGCTCCTTAAACAGCTGAATATTACTATTCCTTTTATAGAAGCGATAACTCAAATGTCGTCATACGCTAAATTTCTCAAAGAAATCCTGTCGAATAAGAGAAAGATCGAGGATAACGAAACAGTTACACTTACTGCAGAGTGTAGCGCCATTATTCAAAACCGCATGCCTCCTAAATTAAAAGACCCAGGTAGTTTCTCCATACCCTGCGTCATAGGAAAGTTCGTGATAGACAAAGCTCTATGCGATTTAGGAGCCAGTATCAGTGTTATGCCTTTATCTATATGCAAAAAGCTGAATATGGGAGACCTCAGACCAACCAAAATGTCCGTACAATTAGCTGACCGATCAGTAAAATACCCCGTCGGAATACTGGAAAACGTTCCAGTACGCATAGGACAATTCTACATTCCAACCGACTTCATAATCATGGACATCAAGGAGGACACTGTCACCCCGATTATCCTAGGAAGACCATTCCTAGCTACAGCCGGAGCTATTATAGACGTGAAGAAAGGAAGGCTAACATTCGAAGTAGGAGAAGAAAAGATAGAGTTCATTCTCACCAAGTTCTTACAAGCACCAGCCATAGACGATACCTGCTATTTAGTAGACGAAATTGACGAATGCATAAGAGAACTTGAAAATGAAGAGACCACGTATTCAGAAATAATAAAGATCCAAATACCTGATATTTCTGAAGACGACGATTGGCGTAAACCGTATAAAGACAACAGCCTAAGCGAAAGCTTAGCATTGACTCCAAACCATATGCCAGGTCCGAAGAACTCATCTTTAGAACTTAAAACACTACCCAAAAACCTTAGATACGAATTTCTAGACGATGAACTAAAAAGACCAGTGATAATCAACGCCGACTTAGGACAACCAGAAACCGAAAAGCTATTAGAAGTCCTAAAGAAGTACCCCACCGTGTTAGGCTATAACATAAGCGATCTAAAAGGTATAAGCCCTTCAATCTGTATGCATCGAATTACAATAGAGGAAGACTCTAAAACCTCTAGAGAGCATCAGAGAAGATTGAACCCCAGCCTAAGCACTGTAGTCAGAGATGAAGTAAAGAAATTGCTAGATGCAGGAATCATCTATCCGATCTCCGATAGTGAATGGGTCAGCCCGGTTCATGTCGTACCGAAGAAAGGAGGAGTCACAGTAGTTAAAAACGAAAAAGGCGAATCAATAACAAAAAGAGTCGTGACCGGCAGCAGGATGTGTATTGATTATAGGAAGCTTAACAAAGCCACACGCAAAGATCATTTCCCATTACCCTTCGTAGACCAAATGTTGGAAAGATTAGCCAAACATTCATATTTCTGCTATCTAGATGGTTATTCAGGATTCTTCCAAATTCCCATTCATCCTGATGACCAAGAAAAGACTATATTCACCTGTCCTTATGGTACTTTTGCTTACCGCCGAATGTCGTTCGGACTCTGTAATGCTCCAGCAACCTTCCAAAGATGCATGATGGCAATCTTTGCAGATTTCATAGAAAACATCATGGAAGTATTTATGGACGATTTCTCGGTATGTGGACAAAGTTTCGAAGGATGCCTACAAAACTTAGAAATGGTATTAGAACGTTGTGTAAAAGTAAACCTCGTCCTAAATTGGGAAAAATGCCATTTTATGGTCCGACAAGGAATAGTTCTAGGACATGTCATATCAGATAAAGGAATTGAGGTAGACAAAGCTAAAATAGAGATTATAAAAGATCTCCAACCTCCAAAATCCGTATGAGAAATACGGAGTTTTCTAGGACATGCCGGTTTCTACAGAAGATTTATAAAAGATTTTTCAAAAATCACAAAACCTCTAACAGGCCTATTGATGAAAGATGTTGAGTTCGTCTTCGACGACGACTGTCTAAAAGCATTCGAAACATTAAAATCAGCCCTTATCACCGCACCGATTATGCAACCACCCGATTGGCGACTACCGTTCGAAATCATGTGCGATGCGAGTGATTATGCCGTAGGCGTAGTTCTAGGATAAAGGAAGGACAAGAAACTCCATGCCATCTACTATGCCAGTAGAACCTTAGATCCTGCCCAAATGAACTACGCTACCACAGAAAAGGAACTTCTAGCAGTTATATTTGCGCTTGACAAATTCCGTTCTTACTTAGTAGGAGCAAAAATTATCATATACACAGACCACGCTGCCATAAGGTACCTAATAAGCAAAAAGGATGCCAAACCAAGACTATTGAGATGGATGCTGTTATTACAAGAGTTTGACTTAGAAATCAAAGATAAGAAAGGAACCGAGAACGTTGTTGAAGATCACTTATCTCGAATAGAAGGCATCAGACACGAACCAGTACTGATAAACGGCGATTTCCCGTACGAACGTCTGATAGCCAAATTAGAAAGTGACATACCCAACTCAATCTCGGAAGATCCAGAATTCGAAAAAGCCGTAGAAGTCGTCTATGCCCAAGTCACATTACCTTGGTATGCTGACATCGTTAATTACCTCGCTGCGGGCGTGCTTCCCCTGGATCTCACTTATCAGCAAAAGAAGAAATTCTTCCACGATCTGAAACACTATTATTGGGAAGAACCTCTACTCTTCAAGAGAGGGGCCGACAACATATACCGTCGCTGTGTCCCAGAGGAAGAAATAGAAAATATCATTTCCCAATGCCATTCAGCACCATATGGTGGTCATGCTAGTACATCCAAGACGTGCGCTAAGATTCTCCAAGCCGGCTTATTCTGGCCTAACCTCTAGAAAGACGTTCACATCGTTGTGCAAAAGTGCGATCGATGCCAACGAACTGACAACATCTCACGACGCGATGAAATGCCTCAGAAGGGAATCTTAGAGGTAGAAATCTTCGACGTATGGGGAATAGATTTCATGGGACCATTCCCACCTTCTTTTGGTAACAACTACATACTCGTCGCTGTCGATTATGTGTTTAAATGGATAGAAGCCATAGCTACTCCAACAAACGACGCACGAGTAGTAATCAAACTCTTCAAAAACACAATCTTTCCTAGATTCGGTGTACCCAGACTCGTCATTAGTGACGGCGGATCTCACTTCATATCGCGAATATTCGATAAACTTCTCTCTAAATATGGAGTCCGACACCGGGTAGCTACACCTTATCACCCGCAAACTAGCGGACAAGTAGAGGTCTTGAACAGAGAAATAAAACAGATATTGGAAAAGACTGTCGCTACCTCAAGGAAAGATTGGTCATCAAAGCTACAAGAAGCTTTATGGGCTTATAGGACCGCTTTTAAGACACCAATAGGTACTACACCCTACAAATTAGTCTACGGTAAATCCTGCCATCTCCCTGTAGAATTAGAGCATAAGGCCTTCTGGGTCATTAAGACACTCAATTTCAACTACACCGAGGCAGGAGAAAAGCGAATCTTGAACTTACACGAATTGGAAGAACTTCGATTAGACGCTTACGAAAATGCCCGTATCTACAAAGAACGAACTAAAAAGTGGCATGATAAACGTTCAGTCAGGAAACAATTCAGTGTGGGAGACATCGTATTGCTATTTAATTCAAGATTAAAACTCTTCCCAGGTAAACTAAAATCTAGGTGGTCTAGACCCTATGAAGTGACTAAAGTACTTCAGAGTGGAGCTGTAGAAATTACCGATAAGACGAATGCACCGTTTATCGTAAACGGGCAACGTCTAAAACATTATAATAAGAACGAAACCAGCCCTCAAGTCTGCAGTATAACACTGCTTGAGCTTCCAGCTCAAACACCCGAATAGCTTCTCACCAAGCTATCGTCAGGCTTTAGACGTTAAAAACAGCGCTTACTGGGAGGCAACCCAATTTCCCTCGTTATTGTATTTCATTTTTCTTTAAAATTTTACTTTGAAAATTTAACAAAAATTCTAAACTTATAATTACTACTACTTTCTACTTTCGTTTGTTTTCATATCTTTATTTTTATTTTATTTTTCCCTTTTGTCTTTTGTTTCTACCGCTTTTTGTTTTTAAAAATCCTGACTTCAAACTCCTGTTTTAAACTTTTCAGGATTTTTAAAGTCTTCAAAACATTCCTTCTATTTTCTCCGACTTACCTGCGAGTATGGCCGAGTACGACTTCACAAAGGTTCATTTTCGAGGACTAGCTCAAAAGGCAAGATTTGCCGCACTAACTGAAAGAGAATTCGCCTTAACGCTGTATTATGATAAGGCTACCATGGATAAACTAGGAATCACAAATAGCATTCAATACCTGTTCAATCAACTGGGTTGGGAGAACACTGCTTTGAAAACACGTTTTGCTACCTATAAGGATCTTACCTATGAATTCCTTAGTTCTTTCAGATACATACCCAACTATGGTTTTGTATCCAACACAGAGCTGATTACCTTCCGAATGTTTGGAATGGACCAAACCCATAGCCGGATGTCACTAGCTAACCTCTTAGGATTTCCTAGCGGACCGCATGTGTTCATCAGTGCAGAAGATGACGATATTGATTTTCAACTCGACCAATTATGGGGTAGAATCACAGGCGACTATCACCCTGAACCAGACAAAATGTATAATGATGATATTCATAACCCAGCTTTCAGATACTTCCATAAGATACTAGCTCACACCCTGTTTGGGAAAGAAGAAAATATTACTACAGTATCTAAAGAGGAGTTATTCATCATGTTCTGTGCTTCTCAGGGACGTACAGTAAATGCAGTGCCTTTCATGATGAGATCTTTCAAACGCCTCACGCAGGAACCACAGACACCTATCCTTATAGGAGGTCTCGTGACAATGATTGCCCAACAGCTTGGCCTTAGATTCCACTTAAATGCCAGCACTCGTTTTGGCACCATCCGACCCATGAACATACAATTCTGCTTTAACAGGCGCATTTTAGGAACTATGGGACCTGGACCGTATGAGTACCTCATTAAAGAAAAACCAGTACAACTATTCACACTGCCTGATCATCAGATGACAAGTATCCACAACAAGGACAATTGGCTTTATAAACTGGACGAGCCTATGGGACCTCCTTCACCTCAGTCAACACCGCAGAACTATATGTATGACAGTGACCACATCTCTGAGGCACACGACTATATGTACTATGAGGATGCTGTATCCGAAGCTGAAGTAGACCCTATGACTCCTCCGCATTACAACACCTATCCTGAGCCTATCCCTGAGGAGACCACCGACAAAATGGATATTGTTCTACTCCGATTGGACAACGTTGATGCAGCTCTGACTACTGTAAAAGATGACATCGCAGGCATACACAGCGAACTGGTAGTCTTCATGGATTTAGTCTGCGACCAACTCGACTACTACGCACGGAAATTCGATGAGTTGAAGACACGAAAAGACTAGATACTAGTTTTAGCAGTAGATTCAGTTTAGTTTGGTTTAGTTTAGTTTCGTTTAATCATTTGGAATTTTCGCATTGTTAATTTCTTTATGTACTACATACAATCATTTCATTTTCATGTTATTTCAATTATAGTCTTTATTCAATTATCTTGTTTTTATGTTACTCTTTGTTTGTTGGCTGCTATAACACATTGCCATATCAATACTAGGCCTAAAAGTCACTGCAAGAACGCCCTCAGAGCAAAATTCCGCGTTCTGCAGATTTTGCTGCTGTGACGACCGTCACAGGACCCTGACGAGCGTCACGCGGGTGACGACCGTCACACATACGTGACGACCGTCACGAACCCAAAACTGCTATCTGATATAACAGGGTTGCGTTTTCTCTCCCACTACCCTCATTTCAACTTCCAATCATCAGAACTCCTACCCCACTACAAATTTTCGTTCTCCCCACATTGCACCATATATTTCAACTCCAATCTCAACTTCCAACCACACTTCTGTCAATTCTTCCCACTTTGCAGAAAAACCCCAATCTTCAGAACCCTCTCAATCTTCCAACAATGGCGAGAAATGCAGAAACCCCGGATATCAGTAACATTGTCTTCAGGAAGGTGACTTGGGCGAAAGACAGCGGGCAAACTACATCGCATTCCATCAAAGGTCGCTCCAGCCTACTCATTATCCACACATTCCATCGCTTACGGAGCTCGGACTCCTTGAAGGCGTAACTTGGATGCTTCAAAGAGCAGGCATCTGGAATCTCTACACCAATCCACTGCCAACATACGAACAACTCACTCTCGAGTTCTTGAGTTCGTTTACCTACGTCACATCCAGCGGCGACCTTAGCCAACACTCAGGTGCCGCATGCTTCCGGATGTTCGGCACAAACTACCAGGTGAACCAGAACCAGATCGCCACAATCTTACAACTCCCTCGAGGTGACAATGCTCACCGCCGCCTCACCGATCAGTTCCAGCACGATGCTTTCGCGCTGTGGTACCAGTTGACCGGCATCAATGCCGATGGTTGGGACTCTCTGCACGCCACACATATCCATAACCCAACCATCCGGTACTTTCACAGAGCCTTGAGCAACACAATCTTCGCCAGGGACAGCAACCATAAGGTGAACTCGAAGGAGCTCTTCTTCCTCCATTGCGTCTTCAACAACGAACCTATCAACGCCGCTCCGTTCTTGCTGGTTCACATTCAGGCCAACTGCAACCGTGGCTCGAAGCCATTTTACTTTGGCGGGATTGTCACTGCCATCGCACTTGGGCTGAACTTAGGTGACCGCCTCCAGCACCTCCATTCCATCCCCTCGGTGTTCCTTGACACCGACCACTACAGAGCCTCCCATCTTATCCGCTCCAGAGCTGACGGCAAGTACCATCCGGTAGTGCGTGGCAAGACCGTCCGAAGCATCATCCTTCCATCACGCACCCGCACACACCCAGAGGATCGTACCAACTGGTTATTTGACCTCACTGCCCCTCCTGCTGCCGCTGTTCCTACTTAGGACCACAACCAAGGTTCTGACGATGAAATCCAAGCTGAGTTGGACAGGTCCGAGCAGCCAGAGGCATCGCAGCCTCCTCCTTCCGAAGGTACATCCTCTCGCCGCCGCCGCCATCATCCAGTGCCCGACTACACAGAAGAGGACCTCCGCCGCTCTCTCGACCAGCAGGCCCAGATACTCGCTATGCTGCAGCAGCAGAATCAGCGAGCAGACCAGTTCGAAGCTTGGCACCGGACTCAAATGCAACAACTTCAAACCGGCCAAGCTACCATTATTGAAAACCTGGAGAATCTGACTTTGCAGGTCGAAGGACTCCGGGACACCGTCTACCACACAGGAGCTATGAGTTATGAGGACCGAGTAGCCCTTGCCAGAGCCAGAGGACGCCAGCGTGGACGTGACCGAGGCACCGGACGTGATTAGTTATCCATTTTTCCTTATTTGTTTACTATATTTCCAGTTTATTTGTACTTTCATTCCAGTTGTATCTCCCTCTCGCATGCTTCAAAATCAGTGGGGACACTGATTGAGATAGTGTGGGAGCGGAGCCTTTATTTCCATTCCACTGTTATTTCCATTCCACTGTACTTTGAATTTCGTAATTTCTATTTAAACATTTTCTATTTTTAGCAAATAAAGCTCGTTTATATATACTTTTTCCGTTACGCAAACATCCCCACATTATTCAACGTAAACAAAAATTTTCGTTCGTTCCTCAAAAGCAAAAGCATCACGAGAATGCACCCGAGTTCAAACCAAGTTTTGAAACTCCGAGGAAACGACAGTTCTAACAAAACCAGTACCATCTTGACACCTTAGATCTCCGGTTTATGCAAGTCGGTTTCACTACCTACGTGTACCAAAGTCTCAAGTGTCTACGCAAGCTCAGCCCCAAGTAGTTTATACTAGCAGTCAGCACCATCCTAAAGCACTTCTAAGCGAGCGACCGATGCAAATAAGTGTATGATCTCCAAAAAGATGAAAAATCATGATAAGAGAGCTAAATAGCCCAAAAATATAAGACACGTTTCCTTCTAAGTTAGGTGCTCCTCACCCGAGCATTTAGCCCAACGGCACGAAAATTCATTGAAAAATCAATGACATAAGCTTATGATCAATGAAGAAGATCAAAAACAGAAATGAGATCATATTCACTAACAGGTCGACTTGCCATGAAAGTGTACGGACAACGGGCTTAATGTGATTGCGCTAGAACAAACAGGGTGAACTTGCCGCGAGAACCTTAACGCCAAGCTACAGTAGCATGACTGGGACCGATTTGCATAAAAAGGAGACCTCCGAAGACTTGTAGTCCAGTGTCGTCATGATACTCGTCTTGTTCTTACCAAGAATCCCGGTTTTTCCCAACTCTGCGAACGAAGAAGTTGCCTCGTGCTTGCCGACTTTTTCATGTTTTACTTGAGGACAAACAAAGATTCAAGCTTAAGGGAGTTTGATAACACGAAATCGTATATATATTTTGATGCATAATTCAACTAAAGTTTAACCGTTTTCGATCCGATTTCGGGTTATTTCCGTGTTATTTGTCTGATGTTTTGCAGGTATTCAACGATCGCGTCTAAACAAGGCAACATGAAGAAAAGAAGCAATCTCAGATGAAATATGGACGAAAAAAGAGTGAAAACATCATGAAAAGCGCAGAAGGCTGTTTTCAAAAGTAATTTATGGTCTGAGTGTTTAAAAATAATTTACTGAATAAACTTCGTCGCGAAAGCGAGAACTTATTTAAAAGTAGTTTTGCCACGAAAGTGGGAAATTAATTAAGATACGAACCAACAAGCGAAAGCTACGGTAAGATCAGATAGTAAACACGAGTCATTCATTTTAATAACAGCGAAAGCACTTTAAAATGAATTAGAACTTAGAGATTTCCAAAAAATAATTTTAACCCCGAATGGGATACGAAAGTGTACGTTTGGACCTTAGAATTATGATTAGCGTCAATAACCATCGTGAGGCGAGAGTCTTCAAATCACCATTTTCTGCTTAAATAAACTTTGAAAATTATTTCACACACCGGTAACTTGTCAAATCCCTGAAGAACACAATTACTGCATATCGATTCAATCATTTATAATCTAAGTAGCATTCTTAGTTCCCTTTTAGTGACAATCTTATTCCCTTAAACATATTCTACCTAGCTAAACATAGTAACTCCCGAGAACACTAGTTTGATTACGAGTCTCTGTGGGATCGATATCTATTATTACTACGCGATAGACTGTGCACTTGCAGTTAGGTTGTATTAGACATAGAAAGTCGCGATCAAGGTTCTTTGATGTCGCATGTCCTGGTTGATACATGATCATCTCTCAATGTGCTTCCGAAGAAGGCATTAATGAAGTTGGATATTCAAGGTTTGATATGCACGCCAAGTGATTTAGTCGTGAGGGCTTTTGATGGATCTAAGAGATCAGTGTTTAAGGAGATCACGTTGCCTATCCAGATAGGACTAGAGATCTTTGATGCAAATTTCTACATTATGGATATCCAGCCAGCATACAACTTTCTGCTTGGCCGACCTTGGATACACGATGCAGGGGCAGTCACCTCAACGGTGCATCAAAAGTTAAAGTATATGGTAGAAGGGAAGATAGTCACGGTATGCGGTGAAGAGGATATTATGGTTAGCCATTTGTCATCCTTCAAGTATGTGGAAATGGATGGGGAGATCCACGAAACACTCTGCCAGGCGTTCGAAATAGTTCAGATTCAGAAGAAGTCTCTTGTAGAAGCCAAGGGCCCAGAGGTTTTGATGTCATCGCTCAAGGAAGCTCATGCTATCGTAGAATCTGGGTCATCTCAGAAGTGGGGCCAAGTTCTTAATGTTCCCGTCAAGCAGGACAAGTTCGGCCTGGGATACAAACCCTCTAGTTCTTCTCAGAGCACTCTAAAATACAGGGGACCTGTGCAATTCCCCAACAGTGGTGTGATATTTGACAGGATTAATGTCGTTGGAGATTATGAAGGTGACAGTGATTGCGATATGGATGCTTGGATTCTTCCATGTACTCCTGGTCAGAAGATGTGCAACTAGACTACTGAAGAAGTCATTCATGTTACTACCGCAGAGTAATGTTTATTGTTTTGATTATGTTCAGTCTTACGTTATGTCCAAGACGTAGTGACCCAATTTGTGGGGCCTTTTGTTATTCGAACTTTATCATTAAATAAAGGAAGTTTTTGCATTCAAATATTGTGATCCATGTTTTTCCTGTTTTTGTTTTGCATTTATATTAAACAGAAAAATGGCAATGTGTTTTGTTTGTTGCATTGCATAATAAACATAACATCATCATGCAGGTCTTTTCTATCAGATGCCATCGATTCAGGTTCGGCTATGACTTCGTATGACTTTGATGATCCCATTTATCAAGCTGAAAAAGAGACTGACGAAGACTGTGAACTACCTGAAGAGTTAGCCAGGCTTCTCAAGCAGGAGGAAAGGGTTATTGTACCTCATTAGGAGGATGTTGAGATTATCAATCTGGGCACCGAGGATGATAAGAAAGAGGTTAAAGTAGGGGCCGCATTGGAAGACAGTGTCAAGAGAAGATTGGTTGAAATGCTCCGTGAGTATAAGGATATCTTCGCTTGGTCTTACCAAGACATGCCCGGGCTGGATATAGATATTGTCGTACACCGGTTACCTCTCAGAGAAGAATGTCTGCCAGTCAAGTAGAAGTTGAGATGAACAAGGCCTGACATAGCAGTCAAGATCAAAGAAGAAGTTCAGAAGTAGTTGAATGTTGGGTTTCTTGCTGTCACGAATTACCCTTTGTGGGTCACTAATATCGTTCTTGTGCCTAAGAAAGATGGAAAGGTCAGGATGTGCATCGATTATCGAGATCTGAATAAAGCGAGCCCGAAAGACAATTTCTCACTCCCCCATATCAATGTGTTGGTTGATAACACCGCTTAGTATTTTGTGTTTTCATTCATGGATGGCTTCTCTGGGTATAACCAAATCAAGATGGCCCAGAAGACATGGAGAAAACTACTTTCATCACACCATGGGGGGCTTTTTGCTATAAGGTGATGCCCTTTGGATTGAAAAATGTTGGGGCAACTTATCAGCGAGCGATGGTCACTTTGTTTCATGATATGATTCATCATGAGGTTGAAGTCTATGTTGATGACATTATTGCAAAGTCACAGACGGAGGAAGGACATCTGGTCGATCTTCTGAAATTGTTCGAAAGGCTGAGGAAGTTCAAGCTGAGGCTGAATACTAACAAGTGCACCTTCGGGGTGAGATCTGGAAAGTTATTGGGTTTCATTGTCAGTGAAAAGGGTATTGAGGTAGATCCTGCCAAAATAAAAGCTATACAAGATATGCCTGAGCCGAGAACGGAAAAAGAGGTTCGTGGTTTTCTAGGGAGATTGAACTATATTGCAAGGTTTATATATCATCTTACAGCCACTTGTGAACCAATATTCAAATTGTTAAGAAAAGATCAAACGGTCAGGTGGAATGAAAATTTCCAGAAGGCGTTCGAAAGAATAAAAGAATATCTGCAGGAACCTCCAATACTCATGCCTCTAGTTGCAGGGAGACCACTGATCATGTATCTCACGGTTCTTGAGAATTCAATGGGATGTGTGATCGATCAACAAGACGAGTCAGGTAGAAAAGAGCATGCCATCTACTACCTGAGTAAGAAGTTCACTAATTGTGAGTCAAGATGCTCAATGCTGGAAAAAACATGTTGTGCATTCGCTTGGGCTGCTAAGCGTTTGAGACACTACATGTTAAACCATACAACCCTGTTGATTTCGAAGATGGATTCGATCAAGTACGTCTTTGAAAAACAAGCACTCTCCGGAAGGATTGCCCGATGGAAAATGGTTTTAACAGAGTATGATATTCAGTATGTTTCCTAGAAAGCCATTAAGGGAAGCGTCCTGTCGGAATATCTCGCGGAACAGCCAACTGAGGATTATTGTTGCACCCTAAAATTTGCTCAACATTTCTTTACCTAGCTTGTGTTTCATTTCATTCACATTAGCATTATCATTTGCATTTCATTGACATGTATGCAGGAGATCAAGAGGTATGATTACCAATCAAGGGCTATACAAGGCTATGAAGATGGCTCAAAGGTTTATCCAAGTGTTCAAGGGTTGATATCCTTACTAGAGAAGTTCAAAGATCCTCAGAGAGAGTGGTTGAAGCCAAGAGGGTGTGTCTCCTAACTTGAGAGTTGTGGGGAGTCATCAGATGATTCTGAAGCCATAAAGTTAGACTTGAGGTCTTGAGAGAGCTCATGAGAAGTGTTGAAGATCACTTTGAGGCCTAGACAGGTCATTGTGCAAGATTAAGAAGACTCAGCCATGAGTGGTGCAGCTAGGGTTTGACTGGGTCAACCCTAAGTCAACTGAGGACTTGGAGAGGGTTGAGACCTAATCCAAGGGCCATGTGATTATGTATTGACACATTGAGATGTTATAAGGATGATTCCAAGGTTAAATCATCATGATTGAAGAGTTTGAGAAGTCTCAGGCTAGGGTTTCCAAGACTTGACAGTGTAAAATCCCCTAGTTTGACCCCTATCTTCAAGGCAATTTAGCTCAAGATATGATTATCATCTCATCTTGACCCCAACATGAATGTTGTATAGCATGGTCTTAGCTTTAATTTGAGTGCTAGAAGTCCTTGATAGGATTTGTAGAACTCAAGTTATGACTTTGACAAGTTACAGGTCATCTGAGGTATGTGAATTTGGGAGCTTGAAAGTTGTCCAACTTGCATGAAACTTTTGCCCTAGAAGGATGATTCCTATGAACTTTTGGTCAACATGAATGTTGTTCCTCATCCTCTTAGCTCTCTAGAGAGTACTATAAGTCCTTGATAGGATTTGTAGAACTCAAGTTATGGCTTTGACAAGTCAAGGGTATTTTGGTCATTTGGAGATTATAGGTCATTTCAACCATAAGGCCATAACTCCTATTTCCAAGCTTCAAATGGGAAAATGTTCAACATCAAACTTGTTCAAAATGATTTTTTAAGGCTAGTTAAGAGGTCATGAGAGGTTGGAATTGCTTGTAGCTCAAAGTTGCAAAAATGACCTAAAATAAGGAGGATTTTCAAATGAACCAAAGATGGAAATTGGTATTTTTGATCTACATGTCCAAACCAAGGCATGTAATATGTCATTTTGAATCTAAAACACATTTTAAGAACATTGGTTTAGCCACATTTTTGAATTGAAGTTTAATTTGTGGACTTGCTTTGAAAAGTAGTTACTTACATCATAAGTAACATTGGCCAAACCAAAAATCAAAGCATAATCAAGGTCCCTTGCAAGCCAAACACATCCAAAATGTCATTAGGGGAGAAATTGGAAGGGAATGAGGGTGATTTCAAGCTGCTAACAGAATTGTGCACACCATGGCATGTGATTGAAATTCTCATGGCATGAGAGATTGAATTTCTCATTAGAAGGATCTAGAGGTTTCTAGATCATCCATACATGGTCTATATATTGAGTAGAGGTGATCCAAGGCCAAGGTTGGTGATGATTGAAGGAGAGAGTAGAGATTGAGATTGAAATTGCATTGCTTGCAACTGAATTCGGTTTCACCAATTTCTTCACTTTCCATCCATTATCTTGATTGCAAACTCTTCCATGGAGGCTAGGGAATGATTCCAGATCATAATCAAGGGAAATTTGTGGTTGATTGGTGTTCTTGATCTCAGTTTTTTCCACCTGCAACTCAGAGCTGGTTCCAAGAATTGAGGCCATTTCAATCAATTCTATTGCATACATAAGCTTGGAAGTGATTCATTGAAGGAATTTGGAGCATTTGAGGGCTTGATTTGAAGGCTTGCTACTTCTGTGCACACGAAATTTTCAGGTTAGTGACTTTCGTTCTCCAGCTTGAATTAGTTAGAATTAAGAGGAATTAGGATGTTAGATGCATTGAGGATTGATGTAGGAAGGTTTTCAGATCAATAATTTGAGAATTAGTGACCAATTAGGGTTGTTACCATTTTCGGTTGAGAGTTGGTTCTTGCGAATCTTGAGGTTTCAGAGTGAATTAAGGGCATGAATGAATTCCTTGTGAGATTTGGGACAAGTTTCGTGTATAGACCACTGGCAATGGAGGATCCTAGAGAGAGTTAGGGTTGGGGACGATGACCGGAGCACCACCGGCGACGGCCATGGCTGCGCGCGTGTTTCAGAGGTTCAAAATGAAGAAGATGACTTGAGAGCCATCAGATTGTGGTTGGACTTTGACTGAGGGCATGATCCAATGGCCACGAATGGTTTTCACATTGTGAAGGTTTCTGAGTGATGAAACGTTGCGTTTCATTTAATTGATGGTTTTGGGCCTAAGTCACAGATTGATACCTGCACCCCCCTGATGGCCCAATTGCTAAAATGAACTGATTTCTATTGCTTTCCACACCACGCATTTATCATTTTATTTGGATTTTCATATTATTTTTCATTTTATTCATGGATATTGATTAATTCATAATAAATGGAAAAATAACTCAATTGATCCCATTCTTTTTGCATTGGATTCATGATAGGATCTAGTATTTTTTAGATAAAAAATATTATTATTTCATGCATTTTCTGATTTTATGGGAATTTTTATATTTTAATTGATATTAAAATAATCATGTTTGATGCTTGATATTGGTGAATTTGGTTTGATCATGTGATGATGATTTTGGCCTTGAATTTTTGTGAGTAGTTAGCATAGATATGCATGCTCCACATAGATTTTTCTCACATTTTTGTGATGAATATAAGTGGTAGTTTAGGTTGAAACCTTTAGATGCTCCATTTTTAGGGTTTATGGTTGATACCTTTTGATTTAGATTTTGTTTTTAGGACTAGGTGGATGATTCAACCTCTGATTTTTGTAGGGTAAATTCATGATTGAATTAGGATCCCTTAGGAATTTTTGTAGGAATTTTCAATATAATTTTCTATTTTTGATTGATTTTAGTTTAGGTGCTAGTTTTAGATGATTCTAACGCACTAATTCAACTAGATTAACTTCTTTTGTTCCCTTAGATTAGGGTGTTGCTTTGCTTGTTCTTGGATGATGATGAAGACAATTTGAAGATGCATTGGATTTCTTGAAGAGGCTTGGATGTGAAGATCTTCCCTTCTTTTGGTGTAGTGTTGATTAGGTGTTAAGATTAGGGTTTGTAGGCAGAGCTTCTAGATAGATTCTCTTTCTTCATAAACATGGAATATGTTGATTAATTCCATTCTTCCCTATGATGTAAGGTCCCCTTGTAAAGGCCTCATCCCTCCTTTGGTAGGATGTGTGGCTCCTTACAAGTTGGTAGAACCTTTGAGGGTCTCTTTCTCTGATGATAAGAGGCTTAGTGGTGACCTTTGGTCTTCACTCTGCTACCAATCATCCCAACTTTGCTCTTGATAGATGAATATTTCTACCTTGTTAGAGGATGGAGTCCCTTGCTTGAAGAATATTGGAGATGATGGAGTTGATACTTCTTTGTGTTTGAAGATTACTCTGAGAAGCTGAAGCTTGCAGATGAAGAAGAACAGGTTGATACTTGTAAGGAAGAGAGAGCTTAAACTTGAAGACCAAGTTGACACTTGTGGGGAAGATCAAATTGAGATTGAGTGAAGAGCTGAGGCTTGAGGAATAAAAGATGAGTTGATACTTATGTTGAGATATTGAGAGCCTGAAGGAGTCAAGTTGATACTTGATATGAGGAGTGAAGCCTGAAGGTGGAATTGACTGGGGAGCTGAGGCTTGAAGAAGAAAGAACAAGTTGATACTTATGTGTGATGTATTAGAAGCTTGGAGAAGCAAGTTGATACTTGCTATTGAAGATGATAGCCCTGAAGAGCAGTTGAAGTCTGAAGATTGAACTGCTGTCAGAGGAGAGCTTTGTTGTGAAGCTGTGGGAGTGGTTGATATGCTTTCTTTCTTGTTTGTTTGCTTTCTGTGCAATTGTATTACTGTGACTTGTTTGATTTGCTTGATGCACTAGAATAAGTTCATATTTAGATTGTTTTAAGCTAGGAGCATGATTGCACTAGAGGTTGAGTTGCTCCCTCTGCTTGTATTTTTACTGTATGGCTTTGCTTGCGGGTATTCGGTAGAGCCCAGCTCCCTTGCCTATGTGGTTTATCTTGCTTGATAGCATGTATTTTCCTCTGTATGATTGCAGTTATTATTGTATTTTTGCTTGATAGCATATTTTATTTCTTCTGTATGATTGCAGTTATTCATATCTGGCTTGAGGTTGAGATGAGCTTGTGGAGGCTGATGCCCCACACACATTTCCTCCCTCACTTGCATTGCATGCATTTTACAGTCATTTACCATTTACTGTTTAAGCTGATGCTTTATCTGTTTCTGTTTATCATTGACATGATCCCCTAGGAATCTCACTTCCTTTGATAAGGAAGTGATGATTAGAACTTTAGGTTGAAACCTATGCATGATAACTTCTAGGAGTTCCCTGTTTCAAACCTCAACCATAGGATGAATCCTTGGCATGACAACACTAGGACTTGATAGTCTTCCCTTTAGTTGAGCCTGCTCTCTTCTCATCTCAAAACAAATGAAAATATAGTAATAAAGGTTAACTGACGTCGTACGTTACGAGCCTTAAGCTATCTGAGAAAGGATTGTTGGAGA
This sequence comes from Lathyrus sativus, assembly GCA_963859935.3. Taxonomy (NCBI): domain Eukaryota; kingdom Viridiplantae; phylum Streptophyta; class Magnoliopsida; order Fabales; family Fabaceae; genus Lathyrus; species Lathyrus sativus. Next base: position 654,377,523 of record OZ012735.1, read on the forward strand.
GTTTCTTTTCAACAGTCTGGATGTTCAGTATGGCACCCTTTGGGTGACATGCGACGCATTCACTCTCAGGTCATAGTCTCTAGTGCGATATTGGTTGCAAACATCCATAAAAAACAGTTCTTCCGTAAAAGACAGAAAACAAACTTCAAACCTTTTTGCCCCGTGGGCCCATAATTCAAAGGAAGCTTTTCTGAAGAAAAGAGTGTCGTTAACTCTCAGTTCTACCGCAAACGGTAACACCTAAGTCTCCAAGGGTCGAGTTGCGTACATCCAACTGCTGGAACTGTTTGTTAACCCTACTCGATAAAATAGATGAATCTGAATTCCCGTAATCCGTATTATCCTGAACTATGTAAGCTCTGATCTCTCATGCCTGTTGGGAGTACGTAGGCACAATATTGATGTATTGGCGAGCCACCTTCCCCGTAACCCGTAGTTAGGCAAACTACGTTGACTCTGATTTCTCATTCTCTGATGAGAATACGTAGGCATAAAGCGCAACGCTTTGCCGAGTCATTTTTCTTTTCCTTTTCAGACCAGCCTTGATAGGTAGATAGATAAAACCAACTCGTCCAGTAAACACAACAAGCGTGGATCCCGTCGAGTACGACGGACGTGAGAGGTGTTAATACCTTCCCCTTGCGTAACCGACTCCCGAACCCAGACAATGGTTGCGATGACCTTGTCTTATACCTTTTCGTCAGGTTTTTCCGATTGTTTCCTTTCCCGTTCTGAGGGATAAATAACGAAAGGTGGCGACTCTTCTGTTTTGTCGGCACCTTATTTTCGCGGAAGCGATAGCTGGCGACTCTGCTGGGGACTTGATAGTTTCCTGGGATCCAACATCCCGTATGCGAGTCAGTTTGGGGATCCAACGTCCCCTGCGAGAGTCAATCCTAGCGCTTGTATGATTACTTGTTGGGTTGTGTTTATTTATCGCATTTTATTTCCCGCACTTTATTTTCAGTATGATATGATTATCTGTGTTGTTGTGGGAGGGGCATTCTGATGAGTGAGAAGCCAGACCCAGGCTTGAGTGTACTTAGCATTAGTTGTGGAAATTAGTGGGCGCGTGCTTGCTTTGCAGGCACTAGTGTCTCATGAAATCCACGCTCAGACGAGGTTCTCCCGGTTGACTTCTTTTTCAACCCTTTAGGTTGAGGGGGTTGTTGGTTTGGAGGATTGTCGACTCTGGGGACCGATCATTTGGGATTCAGCCGAGTGAGGCCGCTTCATGAGCTGGTGATGCCACACCTTCTGGGTATCGTATCACCCCTCTTAAATGTCTGTGACGCTGATGACCGCATAGGATGCCGAACTTGTGTCAGTTTAGGTCCATACCTGTGAGCAGGGTTGGGTGTTGCAGGAAACCTTGACCTTCATACTACCTGGTTTTCTTGATAGTGAATCAGTTTTGTTGGTGTCAGAGGTTCTCATCATCAGATGTATATGTTGTTCTTGACAGAGCAGGTTTATGGTTGGGATCAGAGGATCTCATCAGCAGATGTATGATTGTTCTTGACAGAGCAGAGTTATGGTCCTGTATCAGAGGTCCTTATTTTCAAAAATGTTTGTTCTTGATAGAGCAGAGTTAGGGTCCTGTATCAGAGGTCCCTACTTCCAGATATGTTTGTTCTTGACAGAGCAGATTTATGGTCCTGTATCAGAGGTCCTTATCATCAGATATGTGTGTTCTTGATAGAGCAAAATTTATGGTCCGATATCAGGGTTTCTTCTTATCAGAGATAGTGGTTGTTCTTGATAGAGCAGCATTATGGTTTTGTTGATACAGAATCTTCACCTTCATCTCCTCACCAGCACAGTTGTCTTGATCTCCTGCTGCATGATTGCATTTTACATTTCTTTGCATACCCATTTGCATTTCATTAACGTGTGTTTGTGTTGCAGGTACCGTTTCCCCCGATTCAGGATTTCTTGCCTTCTATCGTGCTACTATGGGTTCTCTGAGGAAGACTGTGGCTTACAATCTCCCCACTCCTGATGTTGTTTAGCTGACTGGTTTGATTGCTTTAGCAGATGATTCTGTGAGAGATGAGTTCAGAAAGTCTTACGGCAAACTGCTCAGTTTGGTTCGTAAACCCTCTGTGTTTGAGTTGAATGGGTTGCACGCCCTGCTGCAGTTCTACGATCCTCCGTTGAGATGCTTTACTTTCCAGGACTTTGTTCTCGCACCCACACTAGAGGAGTATGTTGATTTGTTAGGTGTGCCTATCAAGAGTCAGATGCCCTTTGTTCATATGGATGCTGAGCCTAATCTGGCTAGTCTAGCTCCCTCACTTCATCTGGATGCCTCCGAGTTGGTTTTGTCTAGTTGGAACAAGGTTCCCAGCTTCTCCTTGCAGTTCTTAGTGGGAAAGGCTCAGCAGTGCGCCAAAGACGGATGTTGGGTCGTGTTCAACGCCATTCTCGCTCTGTGCATATATGGCATCATTCTGTTCCCCAATATGCCCGACTTCGTAGACTTCGACGCATTTCACATCTTTGCATCAGGGAATCCAGTTCCTACCTTGATAGGAGATGTCTACCATTCCGTCCACTACAAAAACGAAAATAGAAGGGGTAAGAATGTCTCATGCTGTGTGCCCCTACTCTATAGATGGCTTGATAGTCATCTACCTAAGAAGGGTCCCTTTGCTTCGTCTGCAGCCGCAGCTGAGTGGTCCGAGCGTTTGATGAGTCTGTCAGCGGAGGATATTGACTGGTTTGAGAGAGATAGGTTGGGTACTGAGATCATCTTCAGCTGCAGTGGGTTTCCAAATGTGCTTTTGATAGACAGGAAGGGCTGTATCAATTATAATCCGTCTCTGTTGGTCCGACAGTTTGCTTATGCTTTGAGAGCTCCGCCGAAGGATGAAGAGGTGCAGGAATCTCTGTACTTCACCGGTCTCCTAGAGGGGGATATGTTGTCTAAGCTTCAGCACGCATGGAATGGTATCAGTAAGCGGGGAAAATCGTTGCTGGGAAAGAATAATAGCCAAGCCTATGCTCCGTATGTGACTTGGATCAGAGCCAGAGCAGATGCTATAGGGATGTCGTTTCCTCCCGCCAAGCCAGAAATCCCTCCAGTGATTGAAGAGCCTACACCAATAATGAAGCCGAGTACGAAGCGTGCATATTGGGTTTAGAAGAGGTCGTTAATATGAGGATCAAGAATCTGGATGTATACGGTGACTCAACGTTAGTCGTTAACCAAATCAAAGGAGAGTGGGAAACTCGTCAGGCCAACCTGGTGCCTTACAAGGATTATGCAAGGAGACTGTTGTCGTTCTTTGATAGAATTGAATTCCATCATGTACCGAGGGTCGAAAATCAGATGGCAGATGCCTTGGTCATACTATCTTCGATGTACAAAGTGAACTTCTGGAATGGAACTCCAGCCATCACCATTATGTGTCTTGATAGACCTGCTTTTGTGTTTGCAATCGAGAAAGCATTGGATGGAAAGCCTTGGTATTTTGATATCAAGCATTTTCTAAAGACTCGCGAGTACCCATCTAGGGCATCCAGCAAAGATAAGAGGACATTGAGGAGGTTAGCCGGTAACTTTTATCTAAACAAAGACGATGTGCTCTACAAGGGAAATTTCGACATGGTCTTGTTGCGCTGTGTTGATGAACTTGAAGTAAACTTGTTGATGGAGGAAGTCCACGAGGGTTTTTTCGGTACTCATGCCAATGGTCATGCAATGGCTAGAAAATTGTTGAGATCTGGGTATTATTGGATGACTATGGAATCCGATTACTTTAAATACGCCAGAAAATGCCATAAATTCCAAATTTATGCGGATAAAGTGCATGTGCCACCGGCTCCTCTGAATGTGTTAACGTCTCCTTGACCTTTTGCTATGTGGGGAATCGATGTGATCGGAAAGATTAAGCTGACTGCTTCTAATGGACATCGCTTCATTTTGGTTGCGATTGATTACTTTACGAAGTGGGTAGAAGCAGCGTCCTACGCTAATGTCACGAAAAAGGTGGTCGCCCGATTCATAAAGAATGACATCATTTATCGTTATGGAATTCCTGAGAGAATCAGTACCGATAATGGTTCAAATTTGAATAATGAAATGATGAAGGAACTGTGTCAGGGTTTCAAGATTGAGCATCACAATTCTTCTCCATATCGTCCAAAGATGAATGGCACTGTTGAGGTAGCTAATAAGAATATCAAGAAGATTGTGCAGAAAATGGTAGTAACCTACAAGGACTGGCATGAGATGTTTCCCTTCGCTCTTCACGGTTATCGTACTTCGGTGTGTACATCAACCGAGGCAACTCCTTTCTCACTGGTGTATGGCACGGAAGCGGTCCTGCCATTAGAAGTTTAGATTCCTTCTTTAAGGGTATTGTTGGATGTAAAGCTTGACGAAGCTGTGTGGGTACAAACCAGGTTGAATCAGCTGAACTTGATTGACGAGAAGAGATTGGAAGCCATTGCGCATGGCCGGGTGTACCAGAGTAAGATGAAGAAAGCCTTTGATCAGAAAGTGCGTCCTCGGTGCTTCCAGACGGGTAATTTGGTGTTGAAAATGATCCTTCCTCCTCAGACAGATCATTGGGGAAAATAGACTTCTAACTATGAAGGTCCATATGTGGTAAGAAAGGTTTTCTCTGGAGGAGCCTTATTACTATCTACCATGGATGGTGAAGATTTTTTGTCCCCTATGAACGCAGACGTGGTTAAAAAATACTTTGCTTAAAAGAGACCCGCTGGAGAGGAAAAAGAAAAGTCCAGGAAAAAATGGGGCATCCCGGCGAACCATAAAAAGAGAAGGTTCGGGCAAAAATTAGGGAAAAGAAAGAAAAAGAAAGATGTAAACCCGCAAAGTTGAAAACCTGAAAAGGCAACTTCGGCAAAAATGGGTATCCTGGTGGATTGAAAACCCGAAAGGGCGATCCAGGAAAAAATTAGGGATTTGAAAGCAAACAACCACGGTCTACGTTCGATCTGTGAGCTTAAGAGCAGTTATCCCGAAGGAAAGGAATCAGTCCAGTCAGTATTTTCAGAAGGCAAAACACGGGGCACATCAGAGACATACAGGTCATAGCTGAATTGACACATGGTGGTTGTCTGTTTCCACGTTGCCGACATTTGTATATATTTTATTTTACGTGTTTTTCGTCTCTTTTCAGGAATTGCATCCAAATTGTAATTTGCCTATTTAGAGGCCTTTTATCAATAAAAGTATTCACTTCGGTCAAAGAGCTTTCCTTTGCTTGTTTTACTTTTTACTGTTTTATTTGCAAAAACGTCCGATATTTTGATAAACATTGCAGGAAAAAAACAGGAGGCTTTACAGAGCATAACGAAAGCAAATGATTTTTCTCGTGTGGTAAGTGTCATGAGTGGTAACTGAGGTAACCATTTCGCATGTGTGCTTTCTTTTGTCTTATTGCAGGATGGAAGCACTCCCCGGTAGAGGTGTTCCTCCAAGGCATTGAAATTATATTACAAACTCATTTCTCCCATAGCAGAGATTTTTGTCGTACCCGCAGAGTCTCACTTTCAGGTCAGGTATCGCCAGCGGATGTGTAGTGAATCTCCAGCGGAGTAGGTTTTGGACTCCTTACAAAGGCTAACCCCTGGCAGGGTGGGTTTGTTCTCATCATTTTATCCTCCAGCAGAGGCGGCGCCTTCGACGCGCTCTCTCCAACGGAGTTGACTTTCTGGTGTTTTCCTGGTAGTATCGGTATTCAGGGTTTCTTCCCCAAGCAGAGTTCAGTGTTGATTCCCTCGATGTGACAGATGTTTAGGCAAAGCATGTTCCGTTCCTCAATAGAGTGGAGCCCTCAGTAGAAATATTTGATATCCTCTAGTGGAGCTATTTCCCAACAGTACATTACTTCCCGGTAAGGTCGCATTCTGAATGTTTCTCCCCGTTTGAATGTGTTCACTCCCTAGAGTGTTAGAAGGTTGTTCCGGGTGTTTCCCCAACCTATGCATTTGATTCCCACAAGAGTTGTTTCCTGGGAAGCCATCCAGAGTATTCTCCTCAGCAGAGTTCTGATTCTCAGCAGAGAGATTTCTTGTTCTCTTTAGAACAGTTGTATCTGAGAGGTGTTTTACAAGGAGGTCATCCAGGGCTTGTTTGCTCCTTAGTATGAGTCTGATCATACTCGGGGTCCTGTTTCTCCCCGGCGGAGTTTGGTTTCCTCTCTTTAGCATTTATTTTGCTAAGGTGGTTCCTTTGCATTTGCATTTTTGCATATCATCCTCCCAAATGCGTAGCATTTCCATTTCGTATGGAGCATTACGCTATTTTCAAACATATGCATCTGAAGCATAAGCCAGGTTTGGTATCTTTAAGACCGGATATCTTCTCAGCAGAGATTGCTTGATTCGAGGGATTTTCGTGTTATCCGCGTCAGGATGGATCTTTGGGTTGGTTATTTTATCGGATTCTCCCCAGCTGAGTCGTTTGGTTAAATGTCTTCGCTCTCCCCAGGTGAGTCGCTTGTGAGTGTTGTCTTCCCTGGTCAAGCCTATTGTTCTTTTCCCCAACAGAGTTGTTCGACTTCTTCTGCAGAGTCCTTTTTCCAACTTTTGGTTGGTCATCTTTGCTTTGTTTCAACTTTTAGTTGATGACCTAATGGCGTTTGTTATTCCAACTTTTGGTGGGTAGTCTTTATTTTCCTCAGCAAAGTCGGGGATTCCAACTCTTGGTTGGTGCTCCCCAGCGTAGTTCAAATTATTGTGTTTGGTGTTCCAACTGTTGGTTGGTCTAGAAGGTGATCCCAACTGTTGGTTGGCAATCTTTGGTTTCCCCTCGCAGTCTTTGTTCCAACTCTTGGTTGGTAGCCTTTGTTATTCTAACTCTTGGTTAGTAGCTGGTATCCTAACTCTTGGTTAGTAGCCTTTTATTTCAACTCTTGGTTGGTAATTCTGAATGATCATCCCAACTTTTGGTTGGTAGTCTTTTGTGGTAGAGTCAGCTTCGTTTAGCGTCCCTGGCAATCCTAACTCTTGGTTAGTAGCTCTTGTTCCAACTTTTGGTCGATGAGGATTTCCCCAGCAATCCTAACTCTTAGTTAGTAGCTCTTGTTCCGACTTTTGGTCGATGAGGATTTTCCCTGGTAATCCTAACTCTTGGTTAGTAACCTTGTTTCCCATCGTTTGGATGTTATCCCCTGCAGTTGTTACCCTAACTTTTGGTCGGTGGTCTGATTGGTTGGCAATCCTCCTCTATGCCTCAGCGGAGTCGTTATCCCAACTTTTGGTTGGTGAGGAGGCGTCTGACATTTTCCAACTTTTGGTTGATAGTCTTTGATTCCCTAGTAGGGTCGTGATATCCGGTTTGGTCGTATTGTTGACGTTGTTCCAACTCCCGGTTGGTAACCTTTGTCATCTGGTTGTTGATTCCAACTTTTGGTCAGTATACCTCCCTAGCAAAGTCGTCTCGCCATTCAAATTTCGGATAGTGTTGTGGTGATTCCAACTCTTGGTTGGTAGTGTGTGGTTTTATCCCCAGAGATAAGCCATTATCCCATCTTTTTGATGGTATTGTCTGATTATTGTCTTGTGATGGATGTTTATCCCGTGCAGAGTCGTCTGGTTAGTCTACTCTTTCCCTAGTGAATTTGCCATCAGGCTGTTGGGTTAGTTTCCTCGTTTGGTTCCCTAGCAGGATTGTATTCCAACTCTTGGTTGGTATTCTTTGATCGTAGTCCCAACTTTTGGTTGGTATTCAGAATTCGCTATCCCGACTTTTGGTTGGTATTTTGTGGGAGAGTTTGTTCCAACTATTGGTTGGTATCTTTGGTGGTTTTCTAACTCTTGGTTGGTATCCTTAGAGTTTGTTATCCCGACTCTTGGTTGGTATTCCTTGGTTGTTTCCCAACTCTTGGTTGGTATCCAGGGTTCGTTATCCCAACTCTTGGTTGGTATTCCTTGGTTCGTTATCCCAACTTTTGGTTGGTATCCTTCAGTTGTTCTTCCAACTCTTGGTTGGTATCTGTTGGTTGCTTCATTCCGGCTCTTGGTTAGTATTCTTTGGTTGTATCCCAACTCTTGGTTGGTATCCTTTGAATTTTATTCCAACTCTTGGTTTGTATCTGAGGTTTGTCATCCCAACTCTTGGTTGGTATCTGTCGATCCTTATCTCAACTTTTGGTTGGTACTCTTTTTTGTTGTCCTGACTTTTGGTTGGTATCTGGTGTTCGTTATCCCAACTCTTGGTTGGTATCTTGGGTTTGGTATCCCAACTCTTGGTTGGTATTTTTTGGATGAAGTTCAGATCGTATTGGATTTTTATCTCCAGCGCGTCGTTTTCCAACTCTTGGTTGGTAGTCGCTGTTTTGCATTTCCCCAGGGTGCAAATTCTCGGGTTCTTTTGTATTCAATCACCTTATACCTTGAATGTTTGAAAGCGGATGCTTTTCCTTCCTTCAGGTCCAAGTTGTTTGAATAGGGGCAGCTGTAGCACCCCAAAATTTGCCTTTCCATTTTGGCAGCGTCTGGTTTTTGCTTCTTTGCATTTTTGCATTTGCATAGCATTCGTTCTTGTGACAGGGGATCAGGGTTTTCCCGTGGCTCAGTTTTTATCTCGGTGCATGAACCTGAACAACGAGCATCAGAGGCTCTGGCATTTATTTTTCCCAGCGGTTGGGCGACCGATTTTATTTTATTTTGCAGGATATTTTCAGCTTAGAAAGCAGTATTCAGGCTATCGCAAGCATTTTCATGGTTAGGATATTCAAAAGCAAGTTTCAGAAGTTGAACAGAGCTCAGAACAGTTAGAAACGGGCAAACGGGCAGATTTCCCTCCAAAAAGCGCTAAAATTCAAATTTTAGAGGTGTTAATCGGTTAACCTATATGGTTAATCGATTAACCAAGGCAAAATTTGAGCAAATTTGGATTTTTTTTAAGGTGTTAACCGATTAACCTATATGATTAATCGATTAACCAGTGCAGATTTTGCCTCTGCACGTGAATTTTCAATCCAAACCACTTTGGGGTCCAATTTTGGTCATGTGCAAACTTGATTTTCACTTTGGGAAGGATCTAGAACCTATTTGGAATTTGATTAATTTCATTTTCCCTCCAAATGCCCATTCTTCATTCCAAACCAAATTTTCTAAACCTTTCATTTGGATCCAAGCCTAATTGGTATTTAAGTGATCCACTCCAAACCTCACACATCTAACCACTCATAATTCACTCATTTTCAGAATTGATCTCATTCTCTCTCAAATTTCCAATTTCCACAACCTTCACCAAAGCTCTTTTCCTTTGAATTCCTTGATTCTTCCATGGAATCAATGAATTCTTGAGCTCAAACCTCCATCCATCATCTTCATTGGATCCATTTCTTCATCCAATTTTCGTGTAAAATTGGATCTGAACTTGGAAGTGATTTTGGAAGTGATTATTTGCCTTGATTTGGTTTAATCTTGAAGGATCTTCATTGCTACTACAAGAATTGGTGTGGATCTTGAAGTATTCTAAACTTTTAGCATTGGATCTATTTAATTACAATTGAATCAACATTAACCAGAGCAAATCTCCACTTCGAAGGTTGGATCCGAATCTATTTTTAGCTTATTTGCATAATCATGTGGATTTTCATCTTTGATTAGCTTGTGGTTATTTTGATCCATGATTTGGTTGTGTTAATCTGTTTACATGCTGTTTGAATCATGATTTGCTGGTTTAATTTCGTGATTAAGTGATTATGCGATCATCAGGTGGATCGGATAAGTGCTTATTTGCTGAAAATGTTGTTATGTTGTTGTTTTTCTGTTGTTGGCACAGTGTTAATCGGTTAACGCATTTGGTTAACCGATTAACCATTTCAAATATTCAAATTTTATAAGGTTTTCAAGGTGTTAATCGGTTGACACATATGGTTAACCGATTAACATGAACAAATTTCTAGATTTTTAAGCATTTTTCAGTGGTTAATCGATTAACGCATATGGTTAACCGATTAACACTGTGCCGGTGGGTCTGTTTTGCTGATTTTCTTGCATGTTTGAGTACCGTTTCGCATTGAATCATCGTAATTCAATATGCTGCATTAGAAGTGAAATGTTATGGACTTTTTGTCGTTGTTTTGGTTATTTAATCGAGACTTTGTCAACTTCTTTTTGTTTTCCACTTGGATGCACACTTGTGTGTTGTTGTTCATAGTGACGATGTTCTTGCATTTGCATTTTCTCTTGTGCTTGCATCTTTATTTGTTGCATTAATAAAGGTCGAGATGTGCTTGTGGTGGTATTTACCCCACACTTTGTTCCTCCCTTTGCTTGTGTGTTGCATTCCATGTTTGCATCTCTTACTTGTGATTGAATTTACTTGGTGCTTTCTTGTGCTTTTTGCCATGATCCCCATAAGGTTCCTAGCCCCTTCGTTTAGGATGGGAGTAGGAGTGACATTAGGTGTTCAATCCAAGCATGCTAACATTAGGGTAGATGTTTCCCCTTTCAATCCTAACCTTAGGACCATTTTGCATGACAACTATTAGGTTTGAGTTAGTATCCCTTTAGTTTTGTCCTCCCTCCTTCTCATCTTAAAATAATTTCAAAACACTTAATAAAGGTTAATGAATGTTGCGCGTTACGAGCCTTAAGCTACTTGGGAAATGATGATTGGGTTGTTACCTCTTAATGGTCTAGAATGTTAGCGTATGTCCTTTGGACGATATGTGACGCATTCGCTCCTAGGTCATAGTCTTTAGTACAACATGAGTTACAAATTAAACTCAAAACACTTCTTCTCTAAAAGACACAAAAACAACTTCAAACTTCTTTTTGTCCTTTGGGACCCTTAACAATGGAAAACATTTTTCGTAAAAAGAGTGTTGTTAAGCTTCGGTTCTACCGCAAATAGGCATCGTCCCTAACTGCTGGAACGAAGGTTTCACCCTACTCGGTTAAAACACTTAATCAACCTGTGGTTTTGTGTCAGCCCGAACTACGTTTACTCTGATTTCTCATACCAGATGAGAATACGTAGGCACAAGACGCGATGTCTTGGCGAGCAACATTCCCCCTTTCATCCGTAGTTATCCGAACTACGTTGACTCTGACTTTCCCATTGCACGAGGGAATACGTAGGCACAGAGCGGCGATGCTCTACCGAGTCGCTTTTCTTTTCTTTTAGTCCTGTGAGCCTTTAGCGTAGATAGATTAAACACAGCCTTAGATAGACAACAAGTGTGGATCCCGTCGAGTACGACGGACGTGAGGGGTGTTAATACCTTCCCCTTGCGTAACCGACTCCCGAATCCAGGACTTGGTTGCGATGACCTTGTCTTTTCCTTTTTCGTTAGGTTTTTCTGATCGTTTCCTTTCCCTCTCTTTGGGATAAATAACGAAAGGTGGCGATTCTTCTATTTTCCGCCGGGTGTTTTTCGCAGTTGCGACACTATGTAATAATATGATTGTGAAATCCTAGACTGAGGAAGAGCATCTCATTCATTTGGAAAAACTTTTTGCAAGACTGAGAAAGTTCAAGCTAAGATTAAATCCCAACAAATGCACTTTTGGTGTAAGATCTGGTAAACTGCTAGATTTTATTGTAAGCCAAAAGGGGATTGAAGTCGACCCAGATAAAGTCAAAGTTATCCAAGACATGCCAGCGCCTAAAACCGAAAAGGAAGTCTGAGGTTTCCTTGGGAGATTGAATTACATTGCCAGATTCACATCCCATCTAACAGCCAGTTGTGAACCCATTTTTCAAACTGCTTCAAAAAGATTAAGCTGTTGTTAGGGGTGGTCATGGATGGTTAATGTCCAAAACCAATCCATAACCATAAATAATCCATATATTACAACCGGTTATTAAAACCAATTCTCATAATCGGTTTTTATCTTTTAAAATGGTTATAAACTGGTTATTAACCGGTTATATCCATAACCAATTTTATAATTAGTTTTGGTTTAATTTTATTTTAAAATTGATTTTTTCAAAATCATAATAGTGTTAAAATAACTATTGTTTTTTTTTTAAATTCATAATTTTTGGTCTCTAAATATTCAAAATCATAATTACTATTGTTTAAATTCATAATTACTATTGTTAAAATTCATGAATGAAAAGTTCATTCAATTCATTCATTATTAAATGAAAAGTTAGTTAATTGAATGAATTCAATTTAACTATTAATATATATCATTTCATCTAATTCATCTCCATATGTAAAAAATATCAGTTTAGTTTTATATTTTAAATTTATTAAACCAATTTAATAATTAAATAATAATATTGGTTACAGTTACTCCAATCTATCTATTTTTTCTTTCCTATATAAATCGTTGATTTGTAATTAGAAATGTGTGTTATTAAAAAATAATAATTATTTAATATTTAAATATGATTTTTGTATATAAATTACAATAAAAAAAATAAACGGTTGTTGTCGTTTGAACAGTTATTAGATTAAATTAAAATTCTTATTTGAGATGGTTAAAAACTAAAAAATAAAATAAAAAGAATATGATCTAAATTTGTATTGATTGAATTAAACGGCAAGTCTATTTTGATTGTAGATATGATATTTTTTCTTTTTGTAATCATTTAGTTTGTGTGAACTGTAGGACTAATTTAAATAAAGAAGGACAGAGTAAATTAGAATTTTAATTACTATTGTTATTTTAACAATATTATGAATTTAAAAATTATGAATTTCAAAATCATAATATTCAAAATCATAATTTTTGGTTATGAATTTTAAACAATAGTTATTTTAAAATTCATAAAATTTTTATTTACTGAAAAAATTAAAACAATATTTTTTTTTTCAAAATAAAAATATCTTTTTTTTGAAAAAAAATTTCAAAGTTTTTTTTTAATTAAAAAGAAATTGACTAATTTGGTTTTTATTTTGGATATGGATGTCCAAGTTATGGATTTGGTTAAAACCATATTAAAAATATATCCAAAATGTGGATTTGGTTAAAACCATACTAATAATTAACCGGTTTTTAATAACCGGATTTGGATATGGATATGGATTATTTAAATAACCGGTTTATTTGAACACCCCTAGCTGTTGTGTGGAACGATAATTGTTAGAAACCCTTTGAGAAAATAAAGGACTATCTACAAGAACCACCGATCTTGATGTCTCCAGTACTCGGACGACCTATGGTCATGTACTTAACTGTGCTAGAGGGATCCATGGGATGTGTGTTGGGTCAACATGATGAAACCAGTAGGAAAGAGCACGCAATCTACTACCTTAGTAAGAAATTTAATGACTGTGAATCGAGATACCCAATGCTCGAGAAGACATGTTGTGCATTAGCTTGGGCAGCAAAGCGCCTCAAGCAGTATATGCTCACTCATACAACTCTGCTAATTTCTAAGATGGATCCTGTCAAGTACATAATAGAAAAGCCTGCTCTCACCGGACGAGTGGCTCGTTGCCAAATGGTATTGACAGAGTATGACATCCAGTATGTTACGCAGAAGGCTATCAAAGGAAGTGTGCTCTCTGACTATCTTTCCCACCAACCTGTAGACGACTACCAATCCATGCGCTTCGATTTTCCTAACGAAGACATCATGTTTTCTAGAAACTACACCATACTAGGCCCAAACGACGGACCCGAACTAGGATCGTGATGGACGCTCGTGTTCGATGGTGCTGCAAATTCTAAAGGTTGTGGAATTGGGGCAATCATTACTTCCCCGACTGGATTTCATCTACCATTTACCGCCAGATTGTGCTTCAAATGTACTAATAATATGGCCGAGTATGAAGCATGTATCTTCAGGATCGAAGCTGCTATTGATAATAGGATCAAGATTTTAGAAGTCTATGGAGATTTTGCGCTTGTTATATGCCAAATTAAAGGGGAATACGAAACACTTGATGTCAAGTTGATTCCTTACAGAGATCGTGTCTTGAAACTAATCTCATACTTTGATAAGATCACTTTTCATCACATTCCCAGAGCAGAAAACCAATTGGCAGATGCTCTAGCAACATTAGCATCCATGTTTCAAGTCAAGTGGAAGAATGAGGCATTGTCCATCCGTTTAGAATACCTTGACGAACCTGCTTATTGCCTGACAACCGATGTTGAAGAACCTAAAGTTGATGATCATCCTTGGTTCTATGATACCAAGAGGTATATAGAAACACAGGAATATCCAGAAGGCATTACCATCATTGATAAGAAATATCTTAGGAAGTTTTCGTCAAAGTTCTTCCTCAGTAGTGATGTGTTATACAAGAGGAATTATGATTCGGTTCTGCTCATATGCATGGATAGACACGAAGCAGAATATATCATAAACGAAGTGCATGAAGGGTCTTTCACACCAATGGTCACACAATGGTCAAAAAGATTTTGAGGGCAGGATACTACTGGATGACAATGGAAACAGATTGCTATCGCCATGTCCAGATATGTCACAGGTGCCAAATTTACACAGACAAAATTCATGCTTCACCACTTCCTTTGAATGTGTTGACTTCGCCTTGGCCTTTCGCCATGTGGGGCATAGATGTAATTGGACGTATCAAGCCAACCTCCTCCAACAGACATCGTTTCACCTTAGTGGCCATTGACTACTTCACCAAATGGGTGGAAGCTATATCTTATGCCAATGTCACTAAACAGGTGGTGACTCGCTTCATCAAGAAAGAAATCATATGCCAATATGGAGTTCTGAATAAAATCATTATTGATAATGGTTTGAACCTCAACAATAAAATGATGAAGGAGTTGTGTGAAAGCTTCAAGATTGAGCACCATAACTCGACGTCATATCGTCCTAAAATGAATGGAGCTATTGAGGCAGCGAATAAGAACATCAAGAAGATCGTCCAGAAGATGGTAAAGACTTATAAAGACTGGCATGAGATGTTGCCATTTACTCTATATGGCTACCGCACTTCAGTACGCACTTCCACAGGGGCAACCCCGTTTTCTCTCGTGTATGGCATGGAAGCAGTATTGCTTATTGAAGTAGAGATTCCTTCCTTGAGGATTTTAGCAGATGTCAAGCTGGAAGAAGCTGAGTGGATACAAGCAACACTCGACCAACTTAATCTCATCGATGAGAAGCATATGACGGCCATCTTCCATGGTCAATTATACCAGAAGCGGTTGAAGAGGGCTTTTGACAAGAAAGTTCTCCCACGACACATCAAAGCAGAAGATTTAGTATTGAGGAAGATTCAGCCAACTCACGTTGACCCAAGGGGAAAATGACACCAAACTATGAAGGTCTATATATAGTGAAAAGGTCTTCTCTAGAGAAGCCTTGATTCTCTCAACCATGGACAGTGATGATCTTCCATCCCCTGTGAATTCAGATACAGTTAAAATATATTATGCCTAAAAAAATAGATCCCGGTGGACCAAAAAGAAAATCCACGTAAAAATGGGCGTTCTGGTGGACCATAAAAAGAAAAAGTCCAGGCAAAAATTAGGGACTAAAATAAAAGAAATAATATATATCCCGGTAGGCTGAAAACCCGAAAGGGCGACCTAGGAAAAAGTTAGGGATTCAAGAGGCTAAACTGCATTCTGAAAAGACGTACGAACCTTCCTCCATGATTATTGAACTCTGACTGGGAGAGATCAATTCAACCGATGCGCTCAAAAGAAAGGCATAAAGGGTCTTCGGAGATATATGGATCATAGCAGTATTGAAACTCGACAAAAACCGATTTCAACATTCCTTGTCGTTGTATATTTATTTCTCTTTCAAAGCAATTACCTCTTTTTAGGAATTTCCTCCTTTTGTAATTTTCCCGTTTATGGGTCTTCATCAATAAAAATTACTTTCATCAAAACGTTTCTCTTCTTTTTTTTCTAATTTATACGTTTGGAAGATTTGTTTTATTGGTGATAAGTATTGCACATAATAGCATTGTGGTGGAATGAATTAAGGGATTACTTACTCTCTTAGGGTAACAAAAGGGTGATCATGACTCCGAGACATGCAGGAACATCGTTTGAAATCCCGAAGTGACCTGACAAAGACATAATCATCTAGCCCAGAAGAAACTGGCACCAAATTGGGAGTTTTAGCATCTCCAAAGATATGATTGCATCATGAAGCAACGATGTCGAGAAGTCGAGCTTATTACCCGTCCGGTCCAAAGCCCAATCATGTTTGGCACCTTTTTGTTTCAAAAACATCTTGAACTGGTACCTTTCACCTTACATATCTCTGTTCCCTGGCAAGCTCAACCACGCTTGGCATGACCGTCTTTCCAGACCATCTTATATCCCTAGCATTCCGCATAGATTTTGCATCGTATGCGTACCTAAACCATAGCATACTTCCCCAGCTCTTGCATCTTCGCGCATCAGCATTTGCATTTGCATTTCCGTTCGTTATGGAACATCATTGTCATCAAGCATTAGCATATGTGGGTCAAGGTCCCAGATCAACCTCGCAGATTTCTGCGATGATCTTCAGCACAGTCAGGGGCAGCTTTTGCAGTATTATGGGTTTCCCTTCACGAAATTCAAGGATATCAAAACAAAATTCAGCCCAGCTAGGGGAAACTTTTTCAAGACCATGGGCATCCCTCATGAAGTTGTTTCAACTTCAAGGTTGACCAGTTGACAAGATGATATTCAGCCTAGTCAGGGGCATCTTCTTCAAAATCGTGGGCGTTCCTCACGAAATTGTTCAACCCTTGGTTGAGCAAAACGAAATTTCAAAGCAACCATCAGCCCAGCCAGGGGTATCTCCTTTGAAGCCGTGAGCGTCCCTCACAAAGTTGTTCAACCTTTTGTTGACCAAGATCAAGAGTTTTAAGACAAAAACTCAGCCCAGCCAGGGGCATTTCCTTTGAAGCCGTGAGTGTCCCTCACAAAGTTGTTCAACCTTTTGTTGACCAAGATCAAGAGTTTTAAATCAAATCTCAGTCCAGTCAGGGGCATTTTTTTCGAAGTTCATGGGCGTTCCTCATGAAAGTTTATTTCAACCTTTTGTTGTCAAAGTTATGATCCCCAAACAAGTCAACGGGCGTTCCCCGTTGATGCATCTCAATCCAATCTTCCTCTTAGGTGTCCCCCAATGAGTTGTCTCTAACAGATTTGACCTTTTGTCAAATGTCTTACTATCATCCTTTTGGTGATAGCGGAACCTCGTCAGTTCAATATAGCTTGCATCCTTTTGGTGTTGGTTGCCTTCAAGATTGGGAAGTTATTGCCATCCTTTTGGTGGTAGTAACTCATGAGTCCGCTCTATCATCCTTCTGGTGATAGGTTTGTCGTCCTTTTGGTGCCAGATTGCGCGAGTATTCTCCATTATCCTTTTGGTAATGGAATCTTACATCCTTTTGGTGTCAGGGCTGTGTATGTGTGTCGCTCTATCATCCTTTATGGTGATAGGCTTGTCATCCTTTTGGTGTCAGGTTTTCTATGTTATCATCCTTTTGGTGATAACGACCTTCGCAAAATATCTGGTATTTCATTTCCCAAACACTTTCTTTCTCTTCGGACAAATTCAGGATTTTCTTCATATCTAAGTGTCTCCTACCTTAAAAGAAAGAACGCCGCAGCAGTTCATCTTACTCGGTTTAATCCAATTAGATAGGGGCATCTGTCATACTCTAAATTTGTCCTACCCTTGTATAGCTTCCACCCTATACATCCATCCACAATCATGTTCAGAAAAGTTCAAAAAAAATATGTGTTGGTCCCATTTGCCCAAACCTAGTTTAATTGAAAATGTCCAGTCAGGGGTATGTGCAGTATGGATCGGGGATCATCTTGATTTAACCTCATCTTCGCTGACAAGGATACCAGGTCAATGGTGTGTACAGTAATGCTTAAATTTTCTTCTAGTTTGACCTAATCTTGGTCAAACAAGAGTTTGCTTCATGACCAAGAGAAAGATGGGCATAATTCAGGTGATATGGGACTGAGGTTCCAATTAGGTTTTGCGCCAGGTCAAGATAGTTGTGAATGGATCTAGCTCTAAGGATGTACCAATGCAAGTGCTTCACGGATAAAAGATCATCAAGGACCAGTTTATCTCCAGTCAGGGTCGGGTGTTGTGCAGTCCATGTTTTAGATCCTGATTCTCCGATTTTCAAACACGTGATTTATGTGGGATTCAAAGCCTAGAGGCTAAGATTCATAATTTTCCAAGAGGAAATTCACACTTATTCACTTTGCTTCCAAGTTCATCCACCTCCATTTTCATATCCAATTATTCTTTTCAACATTCATTTTGTCATCAGTCATATCCAGTCATAAATCTTTCGTTTAGGTTCAAATTTTTATTTGTTGATTCCATTATTTAAAAAAATAAAAAAAAATGATTTTATTATCCTTTTCACAAATCCAATTCATCCACTTGCTTATCTATTAGTGATTTGAATACATTCACACAAAAAAAAAACCCATTCCTTTTCTTTTAGCCCATCTACTACTTTCAAAAAGCCCATATATTTGTAAATAACCAAGAAACTCATTTCATTCATACAAGTTTAAAGCCCAAGTCTTTTTTTTACAATTCATGTTACAATGAGAGTTTGCCAAGAATATACAAGTTGTTACAGGTTTTAACGCATAATTTGTTTTTTTTCGAACCGAATACCTCATATGGAAACGCAGCATGATTCAAAATACCTGCACAAACCAACTGGTTCACAACATACCTAAACTAACAGCACATAATTACCTGTAAAAACCAGATTTTTATACTCACCAGCTACAAATAAAAGACAAAACAAAAGTTACCGCTTGTAGTAAAATGTGCGTTGTGCAATAGACAAAAGGACGAGATACACCAAAACATAGAAATTTGACAAAGACGACAAGAGCAGAATGCGTGTTTCGTACCTTTTTTTTCATAAATGAACTCAGTTCATTTGATGGAGGAGGGGGACGTAAAAAACATCATTTTCCTCTCGTCCAAATTTCCCATTAATCATCCCTTTCAACCTTCTATTCTAAAACCGGACCCCACTTTTCTAGAACCTCAAATCCTTTGTTAAATCTTCCTTCTTCAACAGCAAGCCTTCAGAAAAACACCTTCCATATCCCTTTTCGAACCACCCAGCAACAATCTAAACCTTTTCTCATAACCCATGACACTTAACCTAAACCGAAAGCCCAGATCGAAAGAAAACCCATAAACAAATCACAAACCCACAGATCCATCCACAATCAACCCAGAACCAAATCCTAAAACCAGAATAGTGAAATAAAGTGAGATGGAGTGAAAGCAGAGGCGAAGATGAAGGATTAACTAAAACGAAAACCAATCGAAACTTCATAACAAACTTGAGTCAAGCACAAATCTGAAGTCACGAGAAAATGAAGATGTGATTCGAAACGCCGGCGTGAGGTTTTGTCGCAAAAGAGAAGATCCACCATTCCCGACCATGTCACTCTTTTCCTTCCCTTTTTCCTTTTCCGTTTCCAATTCTTCATTTCGTGTTGACCGTGTTTCAAAGAGGAGAAAAGATGTTGTTGTTCTCTGTTATTTCTAGCCGTGTGGTTCTCTTATGTTTTTCCATTTCTTTGTTTTAAACGTCATTGCCATAGAGTGATTTGGGGCGAATGGGTTCTTGAGCCCACGTGTGTGTTAGCATTTCTTGGTGTTACACCCATCATTCCGCTTTTGTTTTGGTTGAACTGTGTGTTATGATGAGATGATGGGCCTTAGAGCCCACATGATTCTCATTTTTTTTCACACCCGCAACTTGATTTTTGTGTCATGGGTTTTTTTGAGTGATGGGCTGATGGCCCATATGATCCCAAGTAAGTTATATATATACAACCCTCCATTTCAAAATGCAGCCTTGGG
This sequence comes from Lathyrus sativus, assembly GCA_963859935.3. Lineage (NCBI taxonomy): Eukaryota > Viridiplantae > Streptophyta > Magnoliopsida > Fabales > Fabaceae > Lathyrus > Lathyrus sativus. The sequence continues at coordinate 654,397,279 of OZ012735.1, forward strand.
TTTCTTTGGTTTTCTTTTTTAATAAGTTTTTTTCCTTTTATATAAAGTTTTAGTGTTTTTTGGCTTTGATTCTATTGATTTAATTTTCAACTACGAAGGGTCGATGAAGAGACCTCAAAATTATTGTTTGTTAAATTATTGATAAATAATAATAAATTCGAGACCAATTTTCTTTTGACCCTTCATTTCCGATTTTATTCTTTTTTTATTGTTTTCGGTCGATGACGAGACCCCTATAAATCATTATCGGTCAAATTATTGATAGATAATAGTTTATCCGAGACTACTTTCTTTTCTCTTTCAATTTCTCCTTCATTTTCGGTTTTATTTAATTTTTCGGATCGATGAAGTCTCTGATTCACAAACGTTAGTTTTCAAGGTTGTTAAAACCTTCATTATTTCAAATCTATAGAAAATGACCATTTGGGTCATTTTCTCTACTTTGGGATTGCGAGTGGTTCCTTTCGATTAGTTAACATGAATTTTGTGATTAAGACGAGATTTAACTCTATTTTCAATTTCATGTCGATTTTATTTTATTTTTAGTGGTCAATGAAGTCTTTACATTCGTAAACATCGACTTATCGAAGTTAGCAATCTTCATTTTCTCAAGTCTGTAGAAAATGATCATTTGGATCATTTTTTTATACTTTGCAATCGTGAGAGATTACCTTCGATCAATCGACACGAGTTTATGATTAAGACGAGATCCCACTCCTTTTGACCCTTTTCATTTAATCAATCATTAAGTCTTGATTTTAATTTTTGTTCAATATAAAATTGCTTTACTTTTCAGTCAAATATACCCTTGATTTAATTTCTGTTAATATATCACTGTTTTTACGTTTTTGCACATATTCTCTGATTATATTATTGTTGATATTATCTTGTTTATTATCTTGCTCATCTTATCATCATTGTCCATATTCCATCATGTCATATTATTCATATATTGTTCATCTGACCCCTTTCTCTTGGTTGCGAGACCATCTTATCCAGTTTTTCTTAGGGTTTTCTCGATGTTTTTCCTTCCCCTCATGGGATAAATAAAGTTTTATGGTGACTCTTCTGTCTTTTCTTTTTTCGCCTCTCCGTCGTTGCATTTTCGAGTAGTGACACCAATCATCACAGCTCGATGAAAACTGGGCCATCAATCCTCTATAGATCCCTATCAATAGGATTGATTCCATACAAGAATTGGAGCATATTAAAATATGTCACATCCGCACAATAGGACTGAAGCCAAAGAAATCAAGGTCCTGAACCGATGTCCGGATGCACATGAATGCATGATGCACACGTCAATATTATCCTCATAATAATCTCATTAGGTGCATCATCATTTATCAAAATAATCATAAGAATCACATCATCATAGAATCATCAAAACTCATAGAATCAACATCACAAATCATCACAGTTCCTCATAGGAATTAATCATGCAATCATGTATTAATCACATATAAATCACAGTTATACTCATGGTAATTCATCATGCATTCATTTAATCACATAGGAATTATAGTTATACTCATGGTAATTCATCATACATTCATTTAATCATATAGGAATCACAATTAGACTCATGGTAATTCACCTAGATAATCACAGCATCAAAGCATCAAGACATCACTGAACCAGAACATAATTGACTTCCCAAATATATTAGATATAAAAATATTAGGAAATCAATTATCTTATCTATACCATGTTATAGCTCTGTTCAATAGATTTTCAACGCTTCAAATGGGGACCAAAACAGAGTTACGGATCAAAAGCTACGTCCAAAACGATTTCGACCGAAAACATGAACAGTCGTGACGGACAACATGCAGAATTTTCTGCATTTTTCACCGTTGTAGGCCTTCCGGACCTCCGATTTCGATTCCGTAAAATCCCAAACTCTCATAAAACTACAACTAAGGGTGTGCATGGATAACCATTTAATATGAACCAATTCATTTTTATGGTTATGGTTTATAAACCAATCCATTTTTATGGTTATGGTTTATAAACCAAACCACTTGTTCCGAACCGATTTAGAACCAATTTTAAATGGTTTTTGATTTTAATTCAAATTATTTGGTTAAATTTAAATTTAATTTTCTTTAAATTATATCAATTTTAAATTTAAATACTTAAGTTTTAATATATTCTTTCTTTGAAAAAAAACATTTTAAAAAACAATTTTAAAAAAAAACTCTAAAAATAAACAATATTTAAAAAATTAAAAATAAAACTAAAAATAAAATATTTCAGCAAATTATATGGACTTAAAATGGTGACTAATATGTTATAATACATATATTTGTATATTTAAAAACCTCTATCTATTGGTGGAGAAATCTATAATATTTATGATCATTTTTTCATAAAGCTTTAATGATCTTCGAGATTTATAAATAAAAACTATAGTCAAATCCAACAAATCAAGTTTTGGTATATTTTTTTGCACATGTCAAATCAAACTCGATCACTAAGATCTAAATAATTAATTACTGAAAGTTCATATAATTAACTGCTAAAAGTCCATATAATTTGTGAAGTATTAGTACACCATTTTAAGTAATTAGAGAATTTGTAAACAATTTTTTTTTTCATTTTGGAATACAAAATTCTGAATTTTTTATAAAATAATATTTTTTATGAAATTCAAGAAAATTAACATTAAAATAGTTTAAAATATAAAATTAGTTTATAACGTGTATATGATAAAACATGAAAAGAGACAAAAACATATTAATTTAACAAATAATGAAATTTGGGTATCCAATAACTAAACCAATGAAAATCAGTTTATATTTGGATAAAAAAAATGGATAACCAGGTTTATATTTTAGCATTTGGTTTGGATTTTTAAAAGTGGAACAATTTGGATACAAATTTGGTTAACAATAACCGGTTTTTTTGCACACCTCTAACTATAACCCATTCAACACTGTAATTATCTCAAGTAAATTTATAATTTTAACACAATTAAACCATCTAATCATTGTTTTGAGATTATGCCTAAAACCTTTAAAATTAAGGAATATAGGTTCAATTCCGTATCATATTTACGCCTCTAATTCCCATAATTTCCTTACAACTACACCACAGTCATTAGAGTACTCACTATCTAATTACTCTACAGGGTTAAAACCTCAACAACAGATTTTGGCCACGAAGGCCTAATTTCCTTTACTCTTAAATCAACCCCAAACCTATCAGATCATCAGTTCAAATCCCTATACGGTTAAAACCTCAATAATAGATTTTGGCCATAAAGGCCTACTTTCCCTCAAACCCAAATCGACCTCAAACCTATCAGACCATCAGTTCAAACCCATATACAGTTAAAACCTCAATAATATATTTTGTCCATGAAGGCCTAATTTCCTTTATCTCAAATCAGCCTCAAACCCTTTAAACTCTTAAATTAGCTTTAAATACATTGAATTACATTTTAAAAACAATGAAGGCAATACTCCGCATACCTTAATTGCCGAATCTAAGTCTTTCTCCTTGGTTCTTGGAAACCTCGTGAAGCTTTTGCCTCAATCCTCTTTCTCAGAGCTCTGGCCTCTATTTCTTCCCTTTTCACGGTCTAACAAGAATGAATCCTAATTCCCTCAAAATTCCTTTTTGTTAAACCTAACTTTGCGCCTATAAATTGGGCTTTTCCAATATTACCCTCACTAACTCCTCCTTAATTGTCCAATTTTCCCTTAGTTAACTTATATTTATTTAAATTAATAATAATACCAATATATTCATATTATATACTATTATTTAAATAAATAACCTAAAATCCATAATTCTCAATATTTCACACCTATCACACAAAATCACCAAAAATACGAATATTTATATTTAAATAAATTAAATAAATATTCCAATAAATTTGAGGTGTTACAAATTTCCCCCACTTAAAAGAATTTTTGCCCTTGAAAATTACCTCAAGGAAACAGATTCGGATACGACTCCCTCATCTGATCCTCACGCTCCCAAGTCCAACTTTCTCCAGCTGATCCTCCCAAAATTACCTTTACCAAGGAAATCTCTTTACCTTGCAGTTACTTCACTTCTCGTTTATCAATCTGTACTGGCAATGCCTCAACAGTCAAATTATCTCTCACTTATACATCATTAATCTGAATCACATATGTCGGATCTAGAATGTACTTCCTCAACTAAGACACATGAAACACGTCATGTAAATTCACAAGCGGCGGTGGTAAAGCAGTCTGACATGCTACTTCCCCCACGCTTCCGTTGCGCCACTCTGATACAGACCAATAAAACGCGGTGTAAGCTTTCTGGACTTCAAAGCTCGGCCAACACCAGTTACCGACGTAACTCTCAAAAACATGTGATCTCCTTCATGGAACTCAAGTGCTTTCCTTCTCTTATCATGGTAACTCTTATGACGACTCTGTGACGCTTTCATCTTTTCTTGGATCATCTTGATCTTTTCAGTCGTTTCTTGCACAATCTCAGGTTCGAGTACAACACTCTCGCCTGATTCATACCAACATAAAGGAGTCCTACATCGCATACCATACAATGCCTCATATGGTGCCATTCCGATACTAGAATGATAATTGTTGTTGTAGGTAAACTCAATCAACAGCAAATGACTATCTCATGATCCACCTTGATCCACTACATAAGCTCTCAACAAATCCTCTAAAGACTGGATAGTTCTCTCTGTCTGTCCATCCGTATGCAGATGATAGGCAGAACTTAACCTCAGCTTAGTACCCAAAGTTGTCTGCAAACTTTCCCAGAACCTCGATGTGAATCTCGGATCTCTATCATACACAATACTTGAAGGAATACCATGCATTTTCACAATCTCATCAATATACAATTCGGCCAGCTTCTGCAGCGAATAATTGATCCTTATCGGTATGAAATGAGCCGATTTGGTCAATCTATCGATAATCACCCAAATTGAATCATATCCCTTCAACATCTTCGGTAGACCTGTCACAAAATCCATAGAAATGTTATCCCATTCCCACTCTTGAATATTCAACGGTTGCATCAGACCCAACAGTCTTTGATGTTCAATCTTCGACTTTTGACAAGTCTAACTAGCATACACAAACTCAGCCACTTTTTTCTTCATCCCTGGCAACCAAAACAATTTCCTCAAATCCTAGTACCTCTTCGTAGCATCGATATGGATACTTAATCTACTTCGATGTCCTTCCTCAAGAATACTTTTTTTCAACTCAACAATATCTAGAACACAAACTCTATCACGATATCTCATGATACCATTTTCATTAATCCGAAAATCAGCTCTTCAACATTGATCCATCAAATTCAATCGATCTACCAACTTAAATCAGATTTCTGACCTCCTCGAATCTCATCAAGAATACCACTATTAAGCTTCAATATACCAAGCTAAACTTCATATGGAGACTTTTCACAAACCAAATTCATATCACAAAATTGCTCAATCAGTTCTAACTCTCTTACCATCGTCATCGGTATATGCAAAGATTTCCAAATTAATGCACCAGCTACCACGTTTGCTTTACCCTAATGGTAATTCAAACCAAAACCATAATCCTTCAGAAGTCCCAATCACCTCTTCTGTCTCGCATTCAATTCTTTCTAATCAAATAAATACTTCAAACTCTTATGATCACTAAACACCTCAAATCTCGAACCAAACAAATAATGCCTCCAAAGCTTCGACACAAACACAACAACAACCAACTCTAAATCATGCGTCAGATAATTCCTCTTATGCACTTTAAGTTGTCTTGAAGCATAAGTTAAAACTTGTTCATGTTGCATTAACCCACCTTTCAATCCCATCAACGAAGCATCACAATATACAACAATTGTTCAGCCAGATTCGAAAAAATCAAAATATGAGCTGCTGTCAGCCTCCTCAAAAGCTCTTGAAACTTTCTTCCCACTTTGCATCCAAAACAAAAGCTTGAACCTTTATAGTCCACTGCATCAATGGCAAAGATAACTTGGAAAAATCTTTCAATGAATTTTCGATAATAATTTGCCAACCCAAGAATACTTCTAATCTCAAAAACAGGTTTTGGAGCTTCCCATTGCGATATAGCTTCAACCTTCGACATATCAACTGCAATAAATCTAATCGAGATCACATGACCAAGGAAACTTACTTCCTTCAAACAAAAATCAACTTTGACAATTTTGCATAAAACTGCTTCTCTTTCAACGTTGATAATACAATTTTTCAGATGCTCGGCATGATCCTCTTTACTCTTCGAATATATCAAAATATCATCAATGAACACAACCACAAACTTATCCAAATAAGGATGGAAAATCTTGTTTGTGTACTCCATAAATACATGCATTAGTCACACCGAATGGCATCACGAAATACTCATAATGTTCATACCTTATTTTAAAAGTTGTCTTCAGAATATCATCAGGCTTCACACGAATCTGATGATACCCAGATCTCAAATCTATCTTACTGAACACACTTGCAACAACCAACTTATCCATCAAATCATCAATCCTTGGAAGTGGGCACTTATTCTTGATAGTCACCATGTTCAATTGTCTATAATCCATACAAAGCCTCACAGAACCTTCTTTCTTCTTAATCAACAAAACTGGTGCACCCCACGGTGACACACTCGAAAGAATGAATCTCTTCTCAAGCAAATCTTCAAGTTGACTCTTCAAATCTTTCAATCCCAATGTATAAATACGATATGGAGCCATCAATATCAGACTAGTTCCAAGAACAAAGTCGATCGCAAACTCCACTTCACATTCTGGCGGTAAATCACTTATCTCATTAGGAAAAACTTCTGGACAATCACAAATAATTGGCACACCACCAACTTTCCCATTTTATTAATACTCAAAGTTTCCACCAAAATAAACGTCTCATCGCCATCCTGCACCGACTCACCAAAACAATTTGTAAGCACTTAGCTTAACTCAAAACAATTCACTGCACACGCCATCTAAGCTTGCAAGACACGTCTATCCCATCCAACATGACTCCGTCTACTATCAATAAGAGATTAAGGGTGATCAGTTCCTCAATTTGTTAATAGATAGCCGAAAATCATGACGGGGCATAAGCCATCTTTACCAAACTATAAGAGCGTTCATCGACACACTGAGCCACCACTCCACAATTGAAGCATCCTGGAGAAGCACAAGCTTCTCCCCCACTTGTTTCATTCTCACTTCTACATACAAATGTTAGAAAATAAACGTGTATCGAAAGTGTTTTCACACACATGTCGCATACTAGGGAACAATTAACATTAGACAATTTGGCCGGACGGACCGACCTGCTCTGATACCACTAATGTAACACCCTTTTCTATCCCACGAATATTATGGAAAAATAATAGAATTTATCAGAGTAAAATTTTAAACACCATAAAAATCACCTCAAAGGGCGTACATTTCTCAATAAATTCAAATCAAGGTCAATGCTCTGTAAGCAACGGGTTTTCTTAAAATTACTCAAAAGTGCTCAAATGGCAGTGGAACTCAGAAAGGCAAAAATCCAAAGTTTTCCTTTTACTGCAAGGAAATCGACATAACAAAAACTCAATAAAATAGTTTGACTCAAGGACCCCAACCCGATTGTAGTACCCCAAATTTTGCCCTAAGATTAGTCGTTTCATCTTGCATCCCATTTCATTTTGCATTGCGTTTAAGCTAACCACTAACGGGTTGTGCAGTTGGTTGATTGTTGCATGAAAACATCATGTGGCGCGCTCTTTTAGTTTACAGGGTTTCTAGTGCCACTTTATTTTGAATGAATAAAATAGCACAATTGGCAAGAGACCCTGTGTAAGGAGTTGTGAGTGTGAGAGGATGAGAGTTCGAATCCCACCTTCTTCACTTTTTGTTTTGTTTCTTTTATTTTTATTCTAACTTTTCTATTTTCATAACAAAAATAGTTTTTTTTAATTATTATTTTCGTATTTTATTTAAATTATTTTCTAAAAAATATTATTGATTTTTTTTTACTTTTTTCCATATTATTCATAAAAACGTCCAAAAATCATAAAATTAAAAATATTAAAAAAGATTTTATTCTTTTAAGTTTGTTTTAGTTTGTTTTTTTTAGCTTTGACTAATTATTTAAGTTGGGCTTTAAAGTGAGCATTAGGTTAGAGTTAACCCTAATTTGTTACTTATATAAACATAAGTTGTGTTTGATAAAAGAGAGGAGGAGATAAAAGAAAAATGGCGGTCGTTCTCACGATTTATCAGAAGAGGGAATTTTTTTGGAAGAACCCTAAAAGGTTTGAATTCATCATCGGCCAAGCGCTACGGCGAGCAAAAAGTCCCAACGGCGGAGGCTCAGTTCGTTCAACATCATCGTCGTTACCGTAAGCTTTCTCTTTCCTTTGATTTACGGCATTTTATGATTTTTGTGTGTTGTTTTGTTCATTGATTGTAGATTAATGGGAAGAATAAATAGAAGATGACATGCAAGGAGTTGTGAGTGTGAGAGGATGAGAGTTCGAATCCCACCTTCTTCACTTTTTGTTTTGTTTCTTTTATTTTTATTCTAACTTTTCTATTTTCATAAAAAAAATAACAAAAATAGTTTTTTTTAATTATTATTTTCGTATTTTATTTAAATTATTTTCTAAAAAATATTATTGATTTTTTTTTACTTTTTTCCATATTATTCATAAAAACGTCCAAAAATCATAAAATTAAAAATATTAAAAAAGATTTTATTCTTTTAAGTTTGTTTTAGTTTGTTTTTTTTAGCTTTGACTAATTATTTAAGTTGGGCTTTAAAGTGAGCATTAGGTTAGAGTTAACCCTAATTTGTTACTTATATAAACATAAGTTGTGTTTGATAAAAGAGAGGAGGAGATAAAAGAAAAATGGCGGCCGTTCTCACGATTTATCAGAAGAGGGAATTTTTTTGGAAGAACCCTAAAAGGTTTGAATTCATCATCGGCCAAGCGCTACGGCGAGCAAAAAGTCCCAACGGCGGAGGCTCAGTTCGTTCAACATCATCGTCGTTACCGTAAGCTTTCTCTTTCCTTTGATTTACGGCATTTTATGATTTTTGTGTGTTGTTTTGTTCATTGATTGTAGATTAATGGGAAGAATAAATAGAAGATGACATGCAAGGATTGAAGGAGAGGAAAAGCTTCGATAGTCATCCATGGAGAAAACGGCAGAAGCCTTTTTATTTACGTTTCATTTTTTTATTTTATTATTCAATTGTTTATTTTTTCATCTATATTAACTATGTAGTTTGTAATTAATAATGCAATTAAGTTTAGGTAAGCTATTTCAATAAAAATAAAAAAAAACATAACGTAATCAGTTTTTTTTAAAATTAAGATCTTTCTAAAAAGTTTTTTCAAAAATTAAACCATTTTTTATTTAAAAACATATTTCTAAATAAAACAGCTTTTCTTAATTAAAGCTTTTTTCCAATTAAAACCATTTTTCATTAAGTTAACACAAAAATTAAAAAATGACATTTCTTTCACTAAAACAAAAATTAAAACCTTTTTCGTTGAATTTAAATCAAATTTTTTCACTAAAATTTAAAATATTTTTTTAATTAAAATTTAAAACATTTATTTTCGATAAAATTAAAACATTTTTTTCAAGACATTTTTTCATTAAAATTAAAACCAATTTCTTTATTAAAATTTTTAGTAAATAATTAGAATAGTTTCTCCATTTAAGCAAGAAATTAGTTCTCCTCTCCTCTTCTCAATAAAAACTCAAAAAGAAATAAGTTTTGATTTAGTCGTTTCATTTTTGTCTAACCCTCGTTAATTTGTTTGTTTCAACTCATTATTATTTCATTTGTTCGTTTTTGTTCCATGGATGTAATTTACGCGAGGCCATGGTCGCGGTTATTTTATTTTGCATTTTTTGGGAATTTGTAATTTACGCGAGTGATCGTCGCGATACTTTTTTTACCGCTTTCTTTATTTTTCCGCACTTTAATTCTGCCGAATAGTAATTTGTTGTATTTTGCATGTTTTTACCGTTAGAATCCCTCCGAAGGAATTAGGATTAACAGTTTGACCGCCGAGTCAATAACCCTAGTTTCAACCATTTTAAAACCCTAATAGCCTAGGTGTCCCGTCGTGGACGAAAACGCCCTTTACCCTAGCTTTTAGGTCAAAGAGTCGTCGTGCTCTGTTTAGGGTTTCCCGCCGTGGAATCCCTAATTTAACCCTAATTCAATTAACAAATTCAACATAGAAATAGGAGTTTCAAAGACTCCACGTAAGCGTGTCCTTAAGATACGTTTATTCCCCATTGAAACCTTGAACATAGTCAAGACGTTTCTAACCTCTCTTTCGAGGGGAACTACGATTACTCTGATTCCATTCCCTATCCAGGATACGTAGGCAAAAGATGCGATGTCTTGCCGAGTAAACTTAGGACTAACCCTTAGGTCTTTAGGTCACTTTATCCCTTAACTCAATATATATTAAAGCAGATAATAAATAAAAATAAAAAAGCATACAATAAACAAAAGGGTCATGTAGAGTACTACAGAAGTTTAGGGTGCTCGTACTTTCCCTAAGCTTAACCAACCCCTTACCTAGGTCTCTCCCCGCATTGTGTTTACGATGCAAAATTAGGATTTTCCTCTTTTGACCTTTTCCTTCGGATAAATCAAAGAGCGGTTGTGAATCAAGAATTGTGATTCAAACTAATTAATAGTTTGATATCCTATTTCCACCGTAACACCGATGTTACACTATCAGAGCAAGACCCTCTAAGTCAACCACAATGGCCAACGACACAAAAACTTCAAAAGTCCTTGACGGCACCCACGGCTAAACCTGGTCATCTGCACATTACCCACATGGAGGAAGCATTCAAACAGGCAGGGTGAGTAAAACGATTCATAATAATCAATATAGGAATAAATATATAAAAGAGCTTCATATTCATATTCAACATCATCATAATCATCAAGGAACATCAAAGGTCACAACATTATAAATTACACCAAATTGTCACATAAATGCAAATGCAACAAGACTCATGCATGTGGTACCAATCATCACAGCTCGATGGACACTGGGCCATCAATCCTCAATATATCCCTATCAATAGGATCAATTCTATACAAGAACTAGAGCACATCAAAATACCTCACATCCGCACAATGTGACTGAAGCAAAAAAAATCAAGGTCCTGGACC